>BPLR01009803.1:0-147033 GCA_021605095.1 Caerostris extrusa | reverse complement strand
TATGGCCTTGTTTGCGCGGGAGAATAATCATGTAACATAAACCACGATGACCTCATTGGTTCCGAAATGGGAGATAAAATGTTGTTGTTGTCATATCCCTGAAAGTACAAAGGGAATCCAAATATCATGGTGATCCCGAATAATATTGGCTTCAGTATAAATCCTCACCGAGGATGGCTGAATAATGTATAGCGGTTGCAACAGCTTGGACAATCCAAGGCATGATGAAGAGCAGGCTCGATATCCCTGGCGGTTAGGCACATTTTTGTTATTTTTAAGCGCTATCAGCAGAAAGTTTCGTATTTTTATAGAGCTTCATCCTTAATTTTGTGAGAATAGTAGCTGTTTTTTGTGCTGACATTTAGTCCCTGTAATTTGGTATTTAGTTTTTAAATCTTAGAAGGAATCATAAGTTTAGATATTGCCAAGGCATTTGCCTCTGCAAAGTAGGAATGGTAGTCTGACTTTTGGCATTCTTCGCCATAGTATCTGCAATATTATTAAATTCCAAATCCACATGTGCGATGCATTGTAGAATACATATTCTGCGAAAGTAGTGGATTTGTTCTAAAAGAATATAATGTTCGAGAACATACTTTGATAGAAGGATTTATACAATTGGTCCACGGTGGTTAAATAATGGATGTGAGAGTAGCCGTAAACTCATTGTGTGAATGGCAAAGTCGGTTTGCTTCATACTGAAGATGACAAAACAAACTTGTCTGATAATGACTTTATAAATAAAAGTTATTATTAAGTGCAAATAAAAATAGAATGGAGAACTTTTGAAAGAACTCAAGCTTAAATTATTCTGAATTTTAAAATGATTAATAACCACTTAATAATGAATTCCATATTTTAAAATCTAAAAAAACATTAAAGATCTAATTTCTTTCGTAAACTAGATATTTATGATGATGGGGTTTTATGATTTGGCTGTTATCAAATCACGAGTTAAAAGCGGATATTTCTTATTTTAGTTTTGATTAAAAGAAAACTGATTTATATTTGAGATAAAAAAAATCTGTAAAAAAAAAAAAGGTTACTCATTTCATTTATGATCAATGCCAATTAATATTCGATCAATTTTGTAATAAAGAAATTAAATGGGCTGATTAATTATAGTTACATTTTAAAGTGCATATTGTTCATCGTAACTAGTAATAATTGTTTATCCAATTAATCTTTTGAATGCTTTTTAATATTTATTTAAAATTATGTGTTTTATATATTGCTGATATGAAATAAGTGAAATAAAACAACATATAGCATATAATATTGAAAATAGAACTGGAAAGGGGGAGCAATTTTCTTTTGTTTAGATTATTGGATGCAAATGTAAAAATATTATAAAAGTAATAATAATAATAACATAAAAGAAACTTTGAGAACTACTGCGTTTCAATGTTATAAATCAATGCAACGTTTTACTCTTTTGCAATTATCTGAAAAATATATTTTGAAAATTCTCAAAAGTATTTTATTTTTATTTGAAAAAGATAATTGCTAATACTATACTAAAAAAAATAATGCTATTTTATGTCTTTGAAACATTTTTTATGACATACACTTGCTAATCTTTAAACTTTTTTTTTTTTTTTTATTTTCAAATACGTAAATATTTGAAAATAAAAAAGGAACCTGATAAGGTGAACCTGAACTTGATTGAACCGATAAAATTGAAGCTTTAATGAACCTGATGAGATTATTTGTTTTTATGATGGGTGATACAAACTTTAAGGCATTGAGAAGCACATTTAATAATATTTTGAAAATTGTTTTATTAAATATTTTAATTTCTTATATATTGCTGTTGCATTTGTGTTGTTGTTGTCTTATATATTATTGTTGTTATTGTTCAATATCTATTGTTTTATGATGGGTAATACAAACTTTAAGACATTGATACACATTTAATAATATTTGAAAATTGTTTATTAAATATTTTAATTTCTGGAATAAAGTGTAGTAAAGAAAACTTGATGCATGAAATAAACTGCCTTTATATAAGATGTGGAAAATATAAAGTATTTAATTTTAATATAATTTAAAACTGGTAGAAAAAAAGACTCTAAAATTAAATTCAAAATGTAACTCTTTGATATAGATTAGCTAATTAATTATCTTTTCAATTTTTTTCTAAAATTCAATATATAAGCTTTTAATAAGATTATTTTGTAAATAGCAGTTCGTCGAATGAATATTTGCTGCTTATTGAAAAAAGTACATTAATTAAAGCATTTTGAATCAGAAAATTTTTAATACTTCCTTTTTTTATATAAATCTTCATTGACGTCTGCCAAAGGGCAGATTTCGAAACATTAGATGTTTTCTTTTTCATGGGGTAGGTTGTTAGCCCTACGCCCAACAGTCATATTACACGGACATACGGTTTAAAGTAGATTCCGAACAACTACAAATATCCATGGCCCAGTCGGGACTCGAACCTGAAGCCTGTGGTACCGAGCGCCAGAGCTCTAGTCACTCGGCCCTTTTACATAAATGCCGTTGAAAATTAGGAAAACGAAATGCATTAATGTGTGCCTGATACTTTACCGAAATAATAAGGAAAAAAAAAGAAGATTTTATGCGTTTTAAATTTTATCAAAATTAAGCAATTCCTTTAACAACAACTACTTTGAAAATATTTTTAAAAATATCTTTTAAGTTTCATTCACATGTATTAAGCTCATTTGAATAGCACACTTATCACTTTATCAATAGATACTATTTAAAAGCCAAAAAGCATGTTTAAAATCAACAAGGAGGAAGAAAAACATTTATAAATCCTGCCAAAATCATACTAAGCCAAATATTTTCTATTGGATAAAGAAACTAAAACCCTAATTTATTTGTTTCTAAAATGTTTTAATCTGATATACTTTCAATCATAGGAAATTGTGGAGGATCAACCGCTAAGCAAATGAAAAACAAAAAGTATTGTACTCGAAATTCTGTGTATTTTTGCTGTTCACTTTGTTGACAAACTTCAAGCGATTATATCTTCCATATCTATAAAAATATCGAAATAACTCTTTGGATAATCAAGTTCATCCTCAATAAAAGTCAATTGTTTTTATAGAAGGAGATTTACTATCTATTTTCAATTCGAATTAATGAATGGAAATGGAATTTTTATACACATTTATGAATCGATTTACGCTGAATGTATTGATCAGTGATCATTTTTCTATCTAAAATGCATTTCCTTTGCCTCTACTGTAATGATTTTAACTCGTTGTGTTTTGAGTTAATATCAGGATTTTGAAAATCAAAATTCTTCATTATTTTTTTACTATATCTGAAACTATTAGTGTAAAACAATATAATGATTTTGTGAAAGTTTTATAAGCTATTAAGGATACATGTAACACATAATACATTAATGGTAATTGTAAAATAATAGTTTCAACTTACATAATTAATTTTTACTTTACAGAAAATTATTTTTTAATATTTAACCAAATTTTCTTCATTGCTGAAAAATATTTTTAATCTTTAATTTAAAATTGAAAACACAAATATGCTTATCCTGAATGTTACATTATGTAATTATATATTCAAAGCAAAGAAATATAGTTTTTATGAAACCTTATGACACAGAGATTTTCCTAATGATCTATTCCCCACATATGGTGTTCCATGAAGTTTCCCTTAAGTTGTACTTTTTAATTATTTAAATTTGGATTTCAATATTTGGTTTATGTAGAATGGACAGCATAGTCAGAAATATATAATACAACACATAATTTAAATTAGAGAGTCTCCTGCATTACAAATTCGTGTAACAATAATGTTTTAAGATTCTAAGGATCTTGTTTTTATGAAAATGTATATGATTTTTCTGATATTAGAATCCTTTTTAAAGAAAATAATAATAAATCTAATTTTATAATTCTTACATAAACAAGATTATAATAATCAAAGGAAATAAATTATGATTGCATGCCAAAAATAAGTAAATTTTCATAAAAAAAAATTAAACAGTATAAGTAAAAAAAATAACGCTACATTAGAATGAGATATACAAATTAGTGGGCTGCTATCGTTTACAGTCGTATATGAAAACAGGTTTAAAAGCGCCTGTAAGTTTTGCAAGCTAGAAACTGAGTGGTAAAATTTCGTGAATATTTCGACTTTATTATTTAAAAAGTAATAAGTAAGTAAAAAGTAAATAAAAAAAAATATATAAAAAGATTCTATATTAGTTTAGTTAAGAAGTTACAAAAGTTTGTGAATCATTCTTTCAGAAAATCTCAAATAGTTTGCCTGATAAGTTCTTTAGGTGAATCAAAATTAAATGCATTGGTTCAGATTGTAGAGATGAATGATCGATAATTTACTTCTTCATCAATGAAAATCAAATCTGTAAATCATATTTATTGCATCATTAGTAAATTTATAAAAACACTGATATGCAAAAGCAACGATTTATTATTATTACTATTACTACTGCTACTACTACTGCTACCTCAAAAAATTATCTGGGATACATGAAATTCCGAAAAGCCGACTGTATTTTGGACTTAAGCCCATTAACACAAAAATTAATAGAACCCCTGCAGCGTGGAATAAAAAAAAAACTTTATGGAAAGTATAAAGTTGGGGCAAATGTTTGACTTAAGAGGAGATCATCAAATAGATGTCTCTTATTAAAGGATATTATTTCCCTTAACTGCAATGGTTGTTTGACACTGTCTCTCCGTACTCAGTAACAAATTGTCCTACGGTTGTTGAAATAAGAATGCTCAGTTTTAAATGAGCATCTATTTTAATTTTTAAGTGCTCTCCTGTGTATATAACAGTGCCGAAAAACGTCTCCTCAAAGCAGCTCATATGACTTATAGGACTTTAATCAGGGCAATAGGTTTATCAATAATATCTTTACTTATTCTAGAAGCTTTTAAATAACAGGCCGTTATGGCTTGGTATTCTTGTCCATAAAAAAAAAAAAGTATAGGCCAATAATATCTTGTTATATGTGCGCGTAGTAAAGAATGTTTTCTCAAAATTGCGATTTTCAGAAACAGCACCTTTGTCGAAAATTTGAAACTCAGTCTGTCCTTTCATCATTATGCCTTCCCTAGACTAGCACAGTCCACAGTAACGGTATGTTTCTCCGACATGACTGTCTCTACCTCTTCGCAATTAAACTGACATTAAAAATAGTTTGTAATAGAGAAACGACTCTCATTTGTAAAGAAGACGTGACTCCATTTCAGAGATATCATCTTTGTTTTTCTTATATGAGCCTAAACTGTACTGCCGATGGGCAGTTGTCACTAGACTGATGTGTTCAGGACTGTAGTTGTATATACTATCTTTATTAAGGTGATTAGCCGAAGTCATAAAGATGGCAGCGCAATATTTTATAACCCCTGTACAAAGCTGTGAGTAATGTTAGTATCCTTGATTGGCATCTATTTCTTTTTTGCCTGCAGTACTGTATATTGGTTATTCAATGGTGTTGTTTTTCTTAGATGACCACCACTAACATTTCCTACAATTATATCTGTGGTTTGGAATGCTTTTAAAGATCGTGAAGGGATACTTTTGTCGATTCGAAACTGTTGGCCTACTTTTGCTACACTACGCTACTCTTCAAGCTGCGGCATGATGATAGTAGCTAGTGGTCTGGCCTAAGGTACCACTGGCTCGGTTCGAATTCTGGTGTAGAAATAGATGTTTGTTAACGGGTTCGGAAGCCACTTTAAACTGGTCCCGATCTAATTAGCTCATGTGTGCAAAAAAATTATCAAAAAGCAACAAACCAAACCAAACTTTCTCAAGCTACCAATTTGTCAACCACGTGTAAAGTCGTCCAGATGTCTTATTCTACCCATTTGAGCGCATGAATTCATTTGAAATAGATAAAATGTGTTTGATAACTCTTTTCGCTCTTTTTACTGTAGTTTTACCTTGTTCGCGCTTACTTGACACGTTTTGCTTATCTTCCCGCCACCTGTGACTTCTTGCCTTGATATTTACAAACGAATAACTTTTTTATTGAATTTAAGTTCGTTGTAATGATCCCAACAAGTCTTTTTCAGCAATTTATGACTCTCTATTTAAAAATTTCCTAGTAGCGTTTAATTTTACTCATTAACGTTAGATATTTATCGTAAATAAACTCATAAGTCCCTTAATTAAAAAAAAAAAATCTGAAATCCATTTAAACTGCAATAACAAATGATTTTCGATGATATTCAGCGATAAAAAAGAAGAAGAAAATTAATATGGCCGTGATATATATATATATTTAGATAATTTGCAATATTAAAGAAACTTTTTGAAAATATTTCAACAAGACAGTAGATCTTTGATTGCCAAAGATGAATGCTGATTAAATGGCTAATCCTTCAATGCACTTTTAAGCCGATACTATTATAAGTGGGCTCCAAAAGAAAATTTTAATAAAAAGTTAAATTTCTCTTCTAAATTTTAAAGGAAACAATTAAAATAGAAAATTATACATCGTTTCATTATTGAATTTCGTCAAAACAATAGTTACATAAATATATTATTTATTACTATCTAGAATAAAACTTTGATTTATATTATGTATATAATTTTATAGTATAAATCAGAGTTAATATACCGTCTTTTATTTTATACTATCGAGAATCAAATTCTGATTTATATTAAAAAATTAAAAGCTGATAATTAAATTAAATTAAATTAAAGTTGATAACAAGTAATATAAAAAAAAAAATTTAAAGTCAATTCCTACTTTTTTTTTTTTTCATTATATTGCCGAAAGTCCTTTATAAATAATTTTCATTCATTTTTTAAGTTTATTTGGCGCCATTGGTAGATATATGCAACTTAAATCTAAAAAAACTATAATTAATTAATGTAATTTAATTAATGAATTTATATTTGGAAAAATTGTATTAACACCAAGTGTCATCCACTACAAGTTCAAAAGAAATGTATTTGAACTTGAGTGGACGAATAAAAAGTATTTTATTAACGATTGAAAATTTGAACAAGATATATATAGGGAGAGTGTGAGATAATAGAAGGAATTGAAAAAAAAAAAAAAAACACAAATTTACAAAAAAGAAAAAAAAGGAATTTTTTTCTATAGAGAAATTGTATATGACAATCCTAATGAATTCAGACTTAATTTAAGTTGGCAGTATTTTGATACATTTTAAACATTTTGACATTGGAGACTATGCACAACTGAATACAAGAGAATACGAAGAAAATTTTGCTACAGGATACTTCAATTCTATGATATAGTGCTACTTATTATGACAACTTTTGGGGGAAAATATATATGGTACATTAAAGGAAAATGCACTTGTAGCTTCATAGTATTAAAATAAAACCGCTCGTGTAAATATAATTTTAACTAAGCTTAAGCAATAACATATACATTTAATATAGTATTTAAATAAAATCTTCATCTCCCTCTCTCTCTTTTTATAAATGTATACACTCAAGAGCCAAAACATTATGACCACCTGCCAATAACGAGTTGGCCCACCTTTGGCGCGCAACACAGCTTCAACCCGCCTTGGCATGGATTAATACCACCACTTAATACCAGTTAAATACCACTTCCACCTGATCACGTGCCTTCCACGTCATCCAGGCGAGTTCATTGCAAAATGTAGGGGTGGTCATAATGTTTTGGCTCTTGAGTGTATGTAGAAATTTAAAGGAAAAAGATGCTGTAGAATACCAATTAGCAAGTATTATATAAATAATGAAGGAATATATACCTCAAAATAATGCAATTATACATCCAATCGGTGTTGGATACAACTCAACACCGATTGCATTATTTTTTGAGGTATATATTTCTTCATTATTTATTTATATCCATTATATCTTATCTATTATTTTATTACTGAAATTTTAAATATCTTTCTTTTTTAATGAAAAGCAATTAATTGCAAATATATACAAAAATAAATACCTGGAAAGAGGAGTTCATTACTTGCTAATTTTTACATATTCCGCTTGTGATGATTCACAATTTCAAAATTAGAAAAACACACAAAATTATGAAACTTAATTATTTTCTTTTAGTTTATATAACGATAAAAATAATTAGCATCGTACGAAAATCATTAAAAATCAATTCTTTTTGTAAGAATACACTCTTGCTGTTGCTAAAAAAGTTTTAAACAAACTTTGACGTTACAGCTCATTCTTAACTCATGAAAAATAATAAAAAAAAAAGAAGGTTATTAAGAAATCACTGAGCGGAGTGAAACTTTTCTTTTCTATCAATGAGGCCAGACTTCCGGTTTTGATAATTATGACCATTTAATGAATTCAAGGTTAATATCCTGAGCAATGTTAATCAAGTATTTAACTGAAAATAACTTTATCTTTCTCAGAAGGAAAAAATACATGCTCTACAATCAACTTTTAATACGAGTATGCTTTCGTTTTTTTTTTTTTTTTTAATATATGTTCCTTAATTTTTGAGTAATATTTTTGGTTTCAACTGATATTGAAAAGAATTATGAAGTTTCGTCATAGTAAGAATCCGTTTGTTTTGAGTTTTTATTCCACATGAAAAAATTACATTTACCACATAAATATTTTTTTTTTTTTTTGGAATCTCGAGAATATTTGCACATCCTGTTCTTAAAAATAAATATATTCTCGGTTTACAAAATTAGAAAATTTACTCTGTTATATAATTAGAAAAATAAATTTAATTTAAAAATTATTTACCTTTAATCATCAAAAAAAAAAATAATAAAAATTAATAAAAAAATTGTTACTGATTAAAATTGAAAAACTGATTTATTGATAGTTCGTTAACAGTTTCTAAAAATGAATTTATTATTCATTGGTATAAGTTCTGCAGATGATTTTATTGCTATATTTTGCTCTACAAAAATATAGTGGTAGTCATAAATTTTTTGAAAAACAATACCTCAAATCAATATTCAGCTGGATATCTACAAATTAGTTTTGAAGCAACAGTTTACAATAATATGAATTCTCCAATATAAAGTATACATTTGTTAAGATATTCTATTAGTAACAAGAACCCTACTTAAAGGATCTATGAAAAATCTGTAACTAATACGTATAAAAACTCATAGATGGTTTTTATTTATTAAATGTTTTTAAAATTACAAATTTGGACATTTTACTTTTAAACAGTCTTTAGAATTTAAAGGGCTAAAACAATATGTTTAACCAATTAAAATTTGTTCATTAAATGGAAACTTTACTTTTAAAAGGGAACAAATCTATTTAAGCATAAATAATTCATATATTTAGTTATTTTTATTTAAATTTAATGCAAATATATCACAAAATGTAGGAAACATAGTTTAAAAAGTGAAGTTCTGTTCCAAAAGGCAACTTAAATTATTTGCACTACTACATTGTTTTTGTAAAGTATGCCGTTCATTCATAAAGTCTTAGTTCAAGATTCATTTTAAGACTTTAAGCCACAAGACAAACTTAACTCAAAGAATAAAATGACATAATCGATTACAAGCGTAATACCAGTATCGTACTCTATAACTTTCTTATCATGAGTTTCTAAGATATTAATAAACCATTAAACCAAATAAACCATAGTAGATCTGAAATCCGCAACAATATAATATAATGCTGGTTAATAAATATATTACTGAAAAATAATAATACTGGGAAAGCATATTTAAAAATAATCAAGAGGATTAATATGATCTAATGATGAAAAAAACGGAAGAATTTAAGAACAACGTTCAAATTGCCTGAATGGCCAAGTGCTGGCATTTTCGGGATTCCCGGCGGTGTCAATGTTCGTAAATAAGATTCGGAATCCATTCATAAAGTCTTAGTTCATAATTCATTTTATATTGACTTTAAGCCACAAGACGCACCTCCTGGATAGTGCTAAGTGAGCAACCTCGGTGCAAAGATATCAAAGACAATTGTCTAAATGTTTTCCAATTGCATTAGAACAACAGAAAAACGTTTCCTGAAGATGGTAATTTTTATCATGATTCTAAGATGACATGATCGATTACAAGCCAGATTTAATACCAGTATCGTACTCAATTTTCTTATCAAGTTTCTTACATATAAATAAACAATAATAGATCTGAAATCACAACAGTATAATACAATATTGGTTAATAACTATAATGCTGGGAAATAATAATACTGAAAATGCATATTTAAAAATAATCAAAAAGGATTAGTATGATCTAATGATGAAGAAAAACCGCAGAATTTAATTAAGAACATTGTTGAAATCTGAAGATGGTAATTTTCGATTCTAGGAGAAACATATACTATTTATGCATGCATTGGCACGTGCAGTTTAGCAATGTGCGTAATAATGTATTGACGATCGTGCATGGATGTGTAAATGTTGCTTAGAAAGTTACTAATGAATTCGAAATGCCTGAATTCTCTATCGGTATGTTTGTCACGTTTTTATGGAAAGAAATTTTTATGTTTCATGAATGAATTGCCAGATTTTAAGATTTTCTATTGACAATTTTTTTAAGTATTACAAAAGTAAAATCTGTAACTATACAAAAATGCTTTTGGAGTGGCATAAATATGATTCACAGTATAAATAAGGTTCCCTAGCATAAATAGGAAAAAAATAATAACCAAGTTTGGCTGTTTGGAGTTTTATGGCACAAGTGTTAGATTTGGCCATAATGCGCCAAACAGTGCTTTTAAAATTCTAGTAAACAAGTAATATATATAAAAAAAAATTTTTATTCAATTCCTACTTTTTTTCACTATATTGCTGAAAAAGTCCTTTACGAATGAAGTTGAAATTTTCCTCTTTACATCTAGTGCCATCTATTATTAGATACATGCAACTTAAAATTAAAAAAAACTAAAATTAATTAATGAATTAATATTTGAAAAAACTGTATTAACATCAAGGGTCATCCACTACAAGTTCAAAAAAATGTGTTTGAAGTTGAGTGGATGAATAAAATTGAAGGATTTTATTAACGATTGAAAATTTGAACATGATATATATAGGAGAGTGTGAACTAATAGTAGGAATTGAAAAAAATAGCCAAAGCTTTTTAGTACGTAGAAGTGACGTAGAAGAATAGAACGTATAGAACGTTGCTGCAACAAATCATTTAAAGATATTATCTATTTTGAACCTTTAGAATATTTGGACACTTTTTTTAATAAAAGAAATATTATGTAGAATTCATGCCATCGCTGCCCAAATCTGCAAAGCTGTAGTGGATTCAACGATTAGATCACATGCTCATGTCGCATTGAAACCATAAGAAGAAAATGAATATTCCTTTCCAAAAAAGCTTCTAAATGATAATCGACCATGTAGAACACTAAGAAAAATTGGAGAAATATCCTGACGATGATGAAGCCATTTCTAAAAGGCTTATCAGAGTATGGTTTAAAAATTTAATTAAAATAAGATTTCAAATCCTTATTCTGTGAGCCATTATTATTTTGGTATCATTTCTTGTGGAATTATAATTACTCCTGTCTCCAACAAAGAAGTAATCTTTTGTTAAAAACTTTAATTTGTTTAACTTAAGCCAAAGTATATCGTTGATCAGAAAATTTAAATATTGATTAAAAATGTTATAAGCTCATATAAACATATCGAAAAAGTTATTGATTAAAATGTTATAAACTTATATAAATATACTACAAAAAAATATTGATTAAAAATGTTATAAGATTTAATAAAGTGGTGAACCGCAAGCTTTAACTATTTATAATTGTGAGATGGCTAGTAAAAATAAGGGGAAAACTTTTATGAGAGATTGGCATTAATTTAAGTCACTGGGATACTATTGTTCAATTAATTCATTGCTTAATTTATTTTTTTAATAAAAAATAATCTGTTTGATAGCGATTCACAATTAAATGTAAATTTATTGATATATATATATTGGTAAAAATTCGAAATTATCACAATATTTTCCTTGAGAATATTTATAAATATTTATGTAAGGAAAATATTGTATTAGTTTCTTTAACCTTCGATGAATATAAATACGTCAGAAATAGAATAAATTTTCGAGAATTTTAAAAAACGTTCTTTTATAATAAGGGTGTCTATGATAATAAGGATGAATCAATATGGAGCAATTACGAAACAGTTCGTGATAATAATAAAAAAATATTCATTTTTTATAGCATGACATTTGAACATGTGTATTTGCTATAAGTTGGGAATACATTTATACATTATAAAAATTCCGTGGCTTTCCAGTTCCTCATTCATTAAATAAATCGCTCAGCTGTTATTGAGATCAAATGAATGGAATTCTGCAGCTATATTCCGATGTTATTTTGGTACCAGCTGCACTTTTAGAAATTTTACAAAAAAATATGTATACACACACATATATATATATTTGTGTGTGAACATGACGTTGTCTTGGTGGAAGATTGATGGCGTCAGCAAAAAAAAATAAATAGAAAAAAATTAATTAAATAATGAAATTTTAATTATTTCGTTTGTTCTAATGCAGCTGGCAAACACTTAGACAATTGTCATCGATGCCTTAAGGCAAACCCGCACCGACATTTACACTCACTTAGCACTACCCAGGAGGTGTGTGCAGCTTGTGTAATTGCCTCCCCAACGCTCTGCGATCATGTTAGACCGGGACCTACGGCTTAAAGCGGATTCGAACCACTACAAACATCCATGGCACTGCCGGGACTCGAACCCGAAACCTGTGGTACCGAGTACCAGATCGTTAGCCTCTCGACCATTCAGGCCCCTTGAAATTTTAATTAGTTTTTATTATTTTAAGAAATATTAATGCAGATATTAGACAGGTAACGCTCCCACTCCTGTTATATTATGTGGCATGATGGCCTTTGGTATCACAGGCTTCAGGTTCGAATCTTGGCTGTGGCATGGATGTTTTAGGGAGTGGTTCGGAATCCGATTTTAAACTGTAGATCACGGTCTATTTAACCCTCTTGTGCACAAGATGACCGAAGAGTGACACACCAAACCAAACTTGTTATATTATTTATAACATTAAGTATAAGGAAATAATATCTTAATAAAACTGTTTTTAGCGATATGCAAAATTTGGAGAAAAATATTTTGAGATATATCACTAGCAAATTTCAATCACAAGAATTACTAACATTTAACTATAAAAATTAAACAAAACAGATTTTTTTACAAAATAATTTTTTTTTTGTTATAAATCAGTTGACATTTTAAAATTATGTTTTATTTATATAGAGTATTGAGTTTATTAATCATTGCTGAGAAGTTTCCATGGCCACCTTTAACATTTCAGATTCGACTACGTATAAATTGTTATTTAAACTACCGTCTAGAGGTGAATGTATAGTCCATTAAATTATACAGCTATTCAAATATTTTTCATAAAACTTGCTACGTAGAGAAGTTATGAAACCATATTATTTCACTAGACTTGGTCAATGTAAGAATATATAATAACGCAATAAACATATTTAGAAACAAATACCTTCAACTTTATACACAAACAAACTTTTGTTTTCAGAAATGTATTGTCTTTTATTAAGATATTTTATGTGTTTTATGAAAAGAAACGTACTTTCATTCATTTTTTTCTCAAACAAAGAAAAAAAGAAGAAAAAAAAAGTACATAACTTTTCACGGAAAACTGAAGCAGTTTAACAAAATCAAGCAATAAAAACACTAATAAAGAGATATAGAATTAAGAATGTTATAATATCCGAATAGTTATTTTAATCAGAACCATAATAAATTAATATTAAGTCATATGGTTAACATTAAAAAAAATATTAAGATAAATAAGAAAAAAATTCATTATAACAGTATTCTTTATTTAGAAAATTGGTAATTCATGAGAATTTACACACAATAAGCATTCAATCTTTTAATCTCTTGAGCAATTTTTCTAGGATTTCTTTAAAGTTTTCATATTTCTAATACTAAGACAGCATGTTTTATTAAAAAATTAAACACCATTTAAATCATATGTTAGATAAATATTTTTAAATAACGCAGATTAACTTTTTTTTTTTCAATTCCTTCTATTAGCTCACACTCTCCCTATATATATCTTGTTCAAATTTTCAATCGTTAATAAAATACTTTTTATTCATCCACTCAAGTTCAAATACATTTTTTTTTTTTTGAACTTGTAGTGAATGACACCGGATGTTAATACAGTTTTTTTTTTTTAAATATTAATTAATTAGTTAAATTGAATTAATTAATTTTAGTTTTTGTTTTTTTTAGATTTAAGTTGCATATACCTACCAATAGAGGGCACCAGATAAACTTAAAAAAATGGATGAAAATTATTTATAAAGGACTTTCTGCAATATAGTGAAAAAAAAAGTAGGAATTGACTTTAAAAAAATTATTTTTATATTACTTGTTTATTTTCAAATGGCGTCCACCATGACTAGCAGATATGTAGCAAAATCAGCATTCCTCTGAGTTAACCATGAGAGGGTATGCTATATTGCTCACACATTTCGTCACCACAGTTTGGAACCCCAGGAAATCCATTTTGAAGATTCGAACCGTATTTATCGAGGAAGGGGCAGAACAGAAGATTTTTTTGACCAAAGTATTTATTGTACCTGTTTCCTGGCACAGGCATCGAAGTCGGATTACTATCTTAAATCTCTTAGTTCTGAAACTCAAAGAACTATCTACCAAACTATTCCGGCCCTTACAAGTGAGGGAGAATATGAAATACGTCCCAAACAACAAAACAGTTCTTTAATTTGTAGAAAATGAATTTAAGGTATCGGAATTAAATATTTTGTGAGAGGTAATATATACTACTAATGGATGCTATTTTCAATTGAAATATCAATTATTTTTTAATATACATTTTAAACGAAATTCTAATTTCATTAAAAATGAAAAATCAAAAAATTTATATACTTTTAAATTGCAAATATATAACATTTTGGAATAAGAAAAGAAGAGAAAATAACGAAAGACCTTTAAAAACAATTGATTTATTTCGCAGTTTTGCATGCAGATTGCTTTATGCCAAGATTGCAATGATTATATTTCCACGGCTAAATATTAACTTCTGTCATAAACATTAATTTTTACTGCTCAATAAATGCTAATTTCTACTGCAATGCATCATAAAACATGTACAATCGCTCGCAGTTTATCTTTTTTCGTTGCCATTATTGCAGGAAACATAACCTGAAACATGCTGTTACGAATTTGGCAACTGGGCAATTTCAAATCTTGTCACATATTCAGAATGCTAAGTCAGTTAGATCGTACTGAGTAGCAGGATGTCATTTGGAAAGCAAGGTGCAATGTGCAATGCACTCTGCAAAGGTGATGGCATCAATGGTTGCTGCAATGAACTCATATGTGAAAATGAAGGCTGTATAAAGTCAAAAGTGCACAAATGTTAAGCACAATCGTATAGTATGATTGTGCCATAGGCCCAAAGTCCATTTATATCCATTCCAAATAAGATATTTTTGTGCCTACCATCTAAAGGCTGCACGATGGCCCGATTAACAAAATACTAATAATTGGTTTTCAATCATTTTGGAATAAAAATATGTACAATATTTGTGGTCAGTTTTGAATTGTTTCAGTATTTACTCTTGTGCAGGTGGTTCTGGGAAAATACTGTTTCAGTGAGGTGGCTGTCATACTACGGATTCATCTATTGCTCATGTTAAAATACCTAACCTCACTTTGTGCTGTTGCACACCTACGACCTTGTCCAAGTATTCCACTAACGTTTACAGTTTCCAAATCCTAGAGATGACATTTTGGGAAAGTCCCAATGTTTCCGTTAAAAATGTGTTTGGCTAGTCTCAGAACAACTGATGACCCTCCAGGTTATCAATTAGCTGAATCGTGCTGGGATATCGTATTTCATGTTAAGAGGTACTACAGGCATGCCAATATTTTGATTCCTCTGTTATCTAAGGAATTCTGCAGATTATATTTCTTTCCTTATATAAAAACATAATTTTTATATCTTAGATAAGAAAAAAAAACTAGTCTATTAAATGATTTATCTAACTGAATTCAAAATATATAGTATAGTAATGTATGTAGACCTAGCTACGTTATATGGTTACATCATGAATTATTTTCTAACGGCAAATAAAATTAGTATGCATTTCAAATGTGCTATATAATTAGATTTATGTCATAGTTTAAGAAATGTCCAACATTTTATAAGACTATTGAAAATTGATGGACAAAGATCAATCACATATATTTCTTTTATTATTTTCTCTAGTTTTTACAATATTTTTTATTTCATTTTGGTTAAATTTTCCGCTACTTCCGCTTCCATTCTACTTTTCACGAACAGTTGTGTTATCTGTATTATCTTATCCTTAGATACATTTTTTAAAATTATTCGAGTACGTCAACACGCATATATATAGAGAGAAAAAAATATGGTATCTCTTTTCTCTCTCTCTATATATATATCAACAGTAATAAAAAAGAGAAGAGGAAGGAAAGTATATTCTTAAAACACACATAAAATTATATGAGTATAAAAAGCATCATATTTGGATCAATATTAAATATTACTTGATACGCAATAAAAACTATACCTGCTTTGTGTTAAGACAGATCAGTTGTTCTCCAAATAATAGAGAGTTTTTGCATACCGTATTTCGGACGTCCATTAGCTTTTTCTCCCTAGCGCACATGCTCATAGGAAACATTATTACAGATACGCATGCGCAATTTCCTGTGAGCATGCGCGATAGGGAGAAAAAACTTAACGGACATCCGAAATACGGTATGCAAAAATTCTCTAATAACTTAGGCAATAAATGATACTTAAATTATGAGATAATACTTTAAGTATAAATATTAGAAAAACTAAGAAAATAGCCTATTAATGCATAGCAATTTCGCAATTTTTCATAAGATTAGAAAACACATATTTAAAGTGGAATGGATAGTTAAATAGATATAGAATATTTAAATATGTATTTAATATAATATTTAAATCTTTTTTTTAATTAATTATGACTTTATCTCTTTTACTCTACTGGATTTTTATTCTCACAAAAATTAAGTGATTTTTTAAATATTCTATAAGTTCTTGTACTTCCATTATTTTACATTTTAAATATTTTAATATATGTATATGATCGGAAGATATTATTTATGAGATATTTAGAATCAAATCGTAAATAAATTATTCTACATAGATAATTTGGTATTGAATTGTGTGATATGAAATAATTTACTATTATTATTAATTTAAATTTCTATTATTTTTAATTTAAAATTCTTCTTTAAACTCTAGCATAATTTTAATTAAAATATCATAATCACTTTTATTAAATTAGCGACTGGCATTTATTGATAGATATATCTTTGCAAAAATTCAACAAGTTTTCTTTAAATGTATCATAAGAAATAAAGCAAGAAATAAGACACCAATTGTAAAACTCGATATGCTGCTAATTATTTTAGATATACGAATTACACATGACATTACAATACATTTTAAGCTATATATAAATATTTTTAAACATGCTATTTATATTTCAATGAATATTTAAAAATAAATTAAACATAACGAGCATTCATTTGTTCATAAGTTCAAAACGGGAATAATTCTAATTAGGTAAAAGTCAAAAAATAACTAAAAATAAAAAAGTCAAAAGTCAAATAATTAAGCCTAAAAATATGAATTATAAAAATGTTGGAAAAATTAACAAAATTAATGTTTTGGTTCACAAAAAAAATATTTTTAAAACTCTTTTTATATAAGCGATAAATTTCGTAAATCAATTATTTATGCAATTCATAGAAAACCTTTCATAAAATTATTACTCGACTTAATATTAAACGTAGACATATCCTCATGACTTGCACTTTATTCATTAGTATTAAAAGGAAAAGAAAAATAAAAGAAAAATATATCCTAATTGCTTATTATTTATAGTGAGAATCGTAAATAATAACTTTATGAAAGAAAAAAAATTATCGCATAAGAATTACTTTTAGTTTTTCCTCTCCAAAGATATTTAAAGATATATTAGCGACATATTTATATGCTTTAATCGCAATAAATGGGCCAGATATTGTCTTTAAAAGATTGACTGAGCACCAAAATAGCGTTGTAAATATTTTATGCACGGTCGGGATGACAATACCATAAATATTTAATCATCTGAAAAATGACTGTTACACTTTATTTCTTAATATAATTTCAAGATTGGGTTTTGTATGGTCTTAATAAATTTTCTTTTCTTTTTATATTTAATGTATGTTTGTATAATTAAGTAATACTATCATACAAACAGATGGTTAATATTTTATAGTTCCACATTATGATGATTTTTAAATGCAATATTTTGTAAATCTATAATAATTTGTTGCATATTTAAATTTTAACGTTTGATGATTTGTAAAATTGTACATGTAATGTACGATGCGCATGTAAAATTTCTTAAGTTTTTAAATATGTGTAAGTAAATATTTAACTATTTTTAATCCATTATTATATATTTTTACATATCAATTATTATTAAATATTTAAATAATTCTTACCAAGCACATAAAATCATTAAATACTCGGTTTTTTTTTTATCATTTCTTATGAACAATGCTTCACTAAAATTCTGCTTATAAATTAATTCAAAAGTGAGAATTGTGAATATATATCTTAGTGAAAGAAAAAAATAATTCTATAAGAATTTGTTTATAATTATAATTTATAATATATTTATTTATAATTCAATAAGAATTTTTATATCGTTTAAGGACATAATAATAACTTATTAATACCTTTAAATTAAATGCTTAATCTGTTCTGTGTTTACATTAGTATATATTCACATATTCTTATTTAAAAGAAAGCAATATCAATAAAACAATAGATGGAATGAGAAAAATATGCAACAAATTATTATAGGTTTACAAAAACTTTTAAAAAACTTAAAAAAACTTTAAAAACTTTATAAAGTTATTAGATTAACTTAAATCTATTAATATAGTATTAAGTTACCTTGTTATTTAAGAAGCTGCAGATAAGATTCTAAATCTATAAAGTTTCGTAAATTTCGTAGGGTTCTATTCACAGTAATTTTCAAGTTTTTAAAATTTTACGAACTTTGGCCTATGCTTAGTGACACATAAGATTCTTCATGTTCTAACTGAATCATTCATAGCTTAATATTAAAATGAAGTTACATTGTTATTTGATTACGCTGTTATTTATTATTAACTGTTAAGGTTATATTTAATAAAATGCAATTTATAAACCTTCTAATAAAACTCCAATTATTTTTAATCGTAATGAATGTGCCATATTAAAAATTAGTTTAAACTATTTTGTATTTCCGTAAGTATATTTCACATATTCTTATTTAAAACAAAGCAATATTAATAAAACAATAGGTGGAATGAAAAAAAATATGCAACAAATTAATATAATTTACAAAAAACATTTAAAAATATCATAAAGTTATTAGACTAACTTAAGTCTATTAATATAGAATTAAGTTACCTTGTTATTCAAGAAACTGCAGATAAGATTTTAAATCTATAAAGTTTCGTAAATTTCGTAGGATTCTCTATTCACAGTAATTTTCAAGTTTTTAAATTTTCACGAACTTTGACAACACTTAGCAATACATAAGATTCTTCATGTCCTTGATGAATCATTCATAACTTCGTATTATGCATTAATTAAAATGAAGTTACATTGTTATCTATTATCAACTGTTAAGGTTAAATTTAATATAATTTAATTTATAAACATTCTAAATAACTTAAACGTTCCTCTCCAATTAACTTAAACTTTGCAAAAAAAAAAAAAATGTACACAGCGTTTGTAGACATTAAGTAACGCTTCGTTGTAACAAATGTGTTTTTCTCTAACAGTTGTGCACTAGACATACGTATATTAATAGGAAGGCGCTATACGAACATGCATACGAACCTCAGAGCATGGGTTGGTCAAGGGAGAGGAGACTCAAATTTGAGAGCTATTGATCACGAAGAAGTCGTTAAAGGCGATCGAGTGTCTGATAGCTGCTCTGTTGATAAAAGTCCTTCTTCGGGGTTAGAAACAAAACGTCAGGAGCGAGAAAAGCGCGCGTCTCTTCGTGAATCACGTCAGCTGTACAGAGAGCAGGTGGTTGGACACGAGAACGCAGGTGCCGCGGTACGGAATGCGGCGTAGGCAACAATTGACTGCTCGCAAAAGCACTCACTCACTCACTGTACATCCCGCATCGATTTGAGAAGAAAGGCGGATTAATTACAAAAAGAGAAGGGTTGCCTTTTCTTTATTCTGACTTTGAAATGAGTACTGTTAGAACAAGAATAGGTGTGTGAATTAGAACCGCAAACATTTTCACCGCTAATCTTTTAAAAAAAAAAAATGAATTCGACATTAAATATATATCAATTCTTTTGTTTTTTTTTAAAGTACTGTAAATCTAAAATTGAGTTTATATTTAAATGCAATACTTACAGAAATGAAACGATATACTTTAATAAATATGTTGAATTTAAAAAAATTATTAGTATATGAAATATAGTATTTAAATTACAAAGTTTTATATATTTTTTTTTTTATGATAGGACATTTATGTTTTTACACATTCACCCATAAAATGTTAAAATAGTTTGCGGCCAGATGGCCAATTGGCTAGGTCATTGGCCTTTGATACCTTTGATTCAGATTCGAATCATGACGGTGGCATGGATATTTGTTAGTGGTTCGGAATGCACGTTAAGCTACAGGTTTCGGTCTAATTAACCTAAAATGTGCATAAATGACCGTAGAGCGACAAACAAAACTAAGATAGTTTATTAAATGGAGCTTACCATTTTTGGGGTGTCAAAATTACAACTGTAATTCTTTCCATCGTATTTGAAACTTATGCCCTTGTTGATAATTGGTATTCTTTACAACGAGGTTGTAATAATTGGTGTTCTTTACAACGAGGTTGTAAAGAACACCAATTATCCCCGAGGACGAGGGAAAGGGTGGAGAAAGAAGATTGCCTCTTTCACCTACCATCTCTAATTGAATGGGCTGGCTTTCGATCCAGCGTGAATTTAATGAGACTATATTCTGCGTAGATATAGGAACTCTCTTTGGGTTGGGTCCATTTGTAGGATTTTGAATTTAGTTCTCTCACTTCGGAGTTGAATATGGTAACCATCAGGCTATTACATGCCCTTAAAACATTTTTTAATTCAAAATTATAAATTAAGAAGTCACAATATTAGGTAAACACATTATAACAAATGCTGCCATCTGCGATTATTTATTTAAATAAGTCTATATTATATATTTTTTCTATTTGAAAAAAAACATTTATTCATTAATGAAAATACAGCCTCCAGTTATTAAAATGGGTAGCACAAAATAGAAACTTGAAAGCTTTAAAAATTGCTATATTAATAAATAGATTGGATCTAATGTTTCTGTATATGCTCTTCTTCATTGGAGCAACAGCCCCACGGTGGACTAAGGCCATCTGCTTACTGGCAGATTTCGAGACAGTAGATGTTTTTCTTTTTAATTTTTCTTTTTTATGGAGTATGGTTGTCAGCCCTACGCCCAATAGCCCAATAGCCTTACGGCTTAACGTGGATTCCGAGCCACTGCAAACATTTATGGTACCGTCGGGATTCGAACTCGAAATATGTGGTACCGAGACCGGTTACTCAGCCATCACGCGCCTCTGTATGTGTAGAGACAAAAATTATTAATGTGCTTATTGGCACACTTATCTAGTATTGAGAAAGTTACTTATTTATGTTTACTCTCTATACAGGATTCACTCATTTTTCTATGATTTTTGTGTGTTTGGTCAATGAATGCCCAGACAAGGCTTTGCATTTAACATCGAAATGAAAAATGTTTCTTTTTGATTTCACTATCAGATTAAAGAATTCTATAGAAGTGGGTTTTGCACGTTAATGTGTGATGTATCTATACGATCTTTGTCTCCATAACTATAAAGAATACATCAAATAAAAATCACTTATGGAATAACAACGAGTAAAGTCTACTTATTTACTGAATAATGATTATAATAATTCAAATATCTGAAAATTAAACCTTTGAATGGAATAGCAAAAATAGTTTATTATAACCACATTTCTTTAAGGCAATAATTGTAAAGACCGTAAGGTTTTTTTTTTTTTTTTTTTTTTTTTTTTTTTGAAGATGCTGCCGCTAGAAACAGTCACAAATCTGGTAGAATCATGTTCATGATATCCCTGAATGGTCCAGAGAAAAATTGGTGGCATTGCTATGTCTTTTCTGTGGTCACGATGTCTTCGCAAGCATCTTCACAGAATTAAACTGACTTCTGGCCCTCTCTGTCACCTGTGTGATAACCGGTAGAATCGGATATGTCTCACCTTGCTTCCTGTTCTGCACTGCCTCCTGTTTCTTTATGGAAGCGTTATGGTTTGCCAGACATAAGTTGATGAATTAAATGATGTCATTTGTCTCTATCTTGTTTTTTGTACTATTTTTTCTTCTTTTTTATGATATCTGTTGTTCTGTAAATTTGTCATTGGAATTTTAAAAAAATTTTCAAACTTTATTTGAAAAATGTTAAAGAAAGCAACATGTTGAAAATAAATCCAAAACAGGACAAAAAAAGTAAACTGCATTTATGCAATTAAGTACAAATTTATTAAAAATTGAAAGCAATAAAAGGCGCTTAGAAAACTTCTGAATCTTTAAAATAAAAGAATACTTCTTTCTGCGAAAACAATTTGAAATGTACTTGGAGAAGCAGGTTTTAGAAAGTAAAATGGAATATTTCTCTTCCAGGTTAAATTGAGATAAAGGGATTTCATTTCGTAGAAATCAAATTTCGAAATTTCGACACTTCTGTATTTTAGAAATATTCAGTTGAAAGAATAAATTTAATAATGATAATCAATGTTCTGACTCAATAATAACTGCTTCCCTCAAAATCCATTTCAAATATACAATTGGTTGAGAATTGTATAACTCCTGAAAGTACAGAAAATTTAATTTCCTTTGATGGAATCGTGAAAAATGAAACATTTTGAAGTATTTATTTAAAATAAAATGTACAGAAATTGGGTTTTGAATGAAATTTTGTGTTCTAGAAGATGATATTCCAAAAATGATTGCTGAAATAGATAAGTTATTATTGTATAAATTCTGTTGTAGTTGAAAATTTCATCTCTATAGATCGGTTCAAAAATTAAAAATATTTAATGAATTTTTAATAAAATAGAAAAATTTTAATTTGAATCATCAAAATTTCTGATCTCAGTTAGAAAAATTTGAAATAAATTATTACTTAAAACAATTTTGAGAAGAAAAGGCTGCAAATATTCTTTCTGCAAAATAAAATAAATTCGTGTTAACTTAATGCTAAATTTTTTGAAAAGCAACATGTAAAAGAATATGCAGGAAAACAGTAATGTTTTGCTTTCTTTTTGTTGATTTCCTTTCTATCTCAAATTTCGCAACTTCGCCATAAAAATTCCACAAACAAAGAATTATAAAAAATGTAAGTGTTTTCCGAAATTAATATATTTTGTATTTGTTTATTTCATTCCAATCGTCTGTTGCATTTACATTATCGAAATTAATTGTATTTAATAAACTTTTAAAGAAATGGGATGGTGTATCTGAATTGTGTATTTTTTTAAGGGAATAAATAAATAATAACAAAAGATATTAGAGATTTTTGCATAACGTTTTTTTGTCGTCCGATATTTTTCTCTTCCTAGCCCGCATGCTCATAGGAAACATTGTACCTATTGCGCATGCGTATCTGTAATACTGCACTACTGAGCTATTTCTATGAGCATTCGCGCTAGGAAGAAAAATATCGGACGATAAAAAAACGTTATGCAAAAACTCTCTATTGTTACGTATCGTCCTTTTAAGTGAATTGAATGTAAAATAAATTATTCAAAAACTGAACTGAAAACGTATCTGACTAAAGGAAACAAAACTAACGATTTAATAAAAGATTTAACGACCAAACGCTTTAATAAACTTTCAAAAAAATGGATGCTGTTTCTGAATTGTATGTTTTTTAAAGGAATAAATAAATAATAACAAAAATATTGTTACGTATTGTCCTTTAAATAAATTGCATGTAAAATAAATTATTCAAAAATTGAAATTAAAATGAATCTTACTAAAAGAAACAAAACTAACGATTTAATAAACAATTTAACGATTATTTAACTTTTAAATAAAATGTATTGGCAAAAATAAATGGTATGTCTGAATTGTGTATTTTTTTAAGGGAATGAATAAATAATAATAAAATATATTGTTACGTATTGTCCTTTCAAGTAATTGAAAATGAATCTGACTAAAGGAAACAAAAATTGAACTGAATGTAAAAAATATGAAATTTTCGTTTATGCAATTCTTAGGGATTTATTTTACAAAAACTGAAAATTAAAAATTATATATAACAAGTAATATAAAAATTTTTTTTTTCAAAGTCAATTCCTACTTTCTTTTCTCTATTGCAGAAAGTCCTTTATAAATAATTTTCATTCATTTTTTTAGTTTTATCTGGCGCCATCTATTGGTAGATATATGCAACATAAATCTAAAAAAACTAAAATTCATTAATTAAATTTAAATAACGAATTAATATTTGAAAAACTGTATTAACATCAACTGTCATCCACTGCAAGTTAAAAAAATGTATCTGAACTTGAGTGGATGAATAAAAAGTATTTTATGAATGATTGAAAATTTGAACAAGAATATATATAGGGAGAGTGTGCGCTAATAGAAGGAATTGAAAAAGGAAATGTAAATAGTTTAAATCATAAAAGTTAATATGAACTCCTCAAAAGCATTAGGGAAAAAGTTTCAGTGATTGAAGAGGAAATCGCAACACTATAAGAATAGTTTTGTTTTTTTTTAAATTATTGCATAAAAGGAATTTCTATTTGTTAAGCAAGAAACTGTTCTTAATTATATGGTAGTATGGCAGTAAAAACATTCACATATAATTGATACAATGCGAATATTTAATATCAGAGAAGATTTTTTGATTACGTTAATATAAAAATTTACTATCAATTATAACTTTTTTTGTGGGAAAAAAAATTAAAATTTATTTGGATTTACAAAAATTTTCAAAGTTAGAAATTAGTATAATAACATAATATTAATAAAATAGGCAAACAACCATGTTAAAATTGTTAAAACAACTATTGTTAAAAGTAGATTTATATATTATAAATATAAATTCAGATAAATTCTTCTTGATTTAATAATCGTGGACACATTAAATGTTTATTAGTAAAAAATGTTTACACTGAAGCCTCCGGAAAATTTTGTTAACTAATATAAAGAAGAGTATTATTTATTTCATAAATACGTTAGTTCTAATTGTAATCGATGAAAAAAAGTATCGATGAAAAGTCATAAATTATTTTTTTATCAATGTCACTGTTAACGAAAATAGAACCTTTTTATTTATTATTTGGTGCAAAAAAAAAAAAAAAAAAAAAGCAAGTTACAAAATTAATATAAATCTTTTCTAAAAATGCTTATTTAAATAAAATCCAAATCTTTGAAGTTGATAATGGCTTTTTTTAATAAAATAATATTGCAAACAAGAATTATTTTAATGCATAAAAATGAAAAAAAAGGCGATTAATTAAATGCACAAAAATGAATACAAAAATTCCATTAATAATAATTATACGAAAAATGAAAGTGTTGTCTTTTCACAAAAGTGTCAAACTCAACTAATTTATTTGCAAGTGAGATAACATTCATAACAATTTGCACGGACTGGCGCCATAAAGAACAATATAAGTTAATTTTAATTGAAGAGACTAGAATCAAAGAATAAAATGATATTGTTAAAGAAATTCCTTTTCAGAAATAATAGAAATAAAAGTATTCGTGCCAAAGTTTTTACATCACTTTTTCTGAAATCTGAGAACATTCAGTAATTAAAATGATTCATAATATTTTTTAAAACATTGAATATGTATTTCAGTGTAAATAATAAATACTCCTCTTTACAGCCACTAGGTTGCGCAAATTAATTTAACTATAATATAGATCGGAAAAGTTATTTTATAAAAGTTTGTGCAATTAATTTAAATGCCAGAAAATGAAAAAAATCCCATTAATAATTATTTTAAAAAATTGAGGAATTCAACATATAAAAAGCAAAATAGAGAAATGAATTATATAGTATTTGACATATTTTTTAACAATTAAAAACCAAAACATTGAATTAAATTGAAACATTGAATTTAAACCTTAACATTAATTTTGTAATTATTAAACAAATATCTCAAACTAAACATCATTTCAAAATTCATTATTATGTTACGTTTTTTCAGATAAGCTAATATAATGATATACTATTTTAATGACACTAATATGAAACAATTTGTGTCAAATCAAATTATTGAAAATTTCAGTTGAAATAAATTTATTTCACTAAAATTACCAAAAAAAAAAAAATTTTTTTTTAAGAAGAAACACCAAAGTTTTTAAGATAGAGAAATAAATATTTCTAATTTATTCAATGGCAGAGTATTTATAAAATTAATGAAATTTTTTAATAAAAGTCTAGCAGTGCTACAAAGTAGTGAATAAAATGAACTATTTATTTATTTAAAGAAAATATTTTTTTATGTTATGAACTAAACGAATGTTTATAAAATTAATATTTATCATTTCTTTAGACAAGTATTACATATTTTCAACAACTGATCTGAATTAATTTAAAAGCAAACGATTGCATTAAGGAAATACAACTTACCTTGTAAATGATAGTAGGGCATCATATTTTCTGTAAAATTTTTCATAATTTTTACAACTTAATGTAAAGCTAATAAAGGAAACATACATTTACTATGACAAGGTGCATTAAAAATATTATGAAAGAAAGTTGATAACCGCGCCCATTTAGATAAGAATTAAGAGATAAAGAAAGAAAGGAATACGTGAAACAATATACTTGCATTTTTCTAAAATGCGAAAAGTAATTTTCTTTGGTATTGTTTTTATTATCACTTTTTTGTTAAAATTAATCAGTATTCATTATTTTTAAGTGATTTATGTAACTACAACTACGATGGTTTTAGTGATTTATGCAAAATGAATATTATTTATCTTTTAATTGATCTTCATGGCTTTTTTTCTGTAATTTGTATTTATATTATTTTCTGTTTAATTCATTTTATATAGCTTTCAGGTGAAGAAAATATTTAGTTTTTATTCTAAGAAATATTTTTCTTAATTTTTTGTTTGAATTTTAAAAGTTCATTTAATCTGAGTGGCAAAATAAAAATAAATAAAAAAAAAAAAAAATTCATCTGCTGAGATTACAAAAATGATGTTAATCAAATAGAATCATCAGAAATTAGTAAATTTAATGAAATCATTGCAATAATTATTCCTTTTCAAATCAAAAAGGACATTTGAAATAGTACTGATATATCCAATTTTAGATTTATTAAACATATTAACTACCAGATTGTTAATTTATTTATATTCAAATACAATAGATGATATTTCTTCTTATGATAACACTATATTTCAATACATCTTTTGCGACCTGATGGCTTCAGGTTCGAATCCTGGCAATGGCATGGATGTTTGTGAGTGGTTCGAAATCCACGTTAAACTGTAGGTACCGGTCTAATGAAGCTGAAGTGTGCACAAAATTACCGTAGAGCGACAAATCATACCGGAAACCTATACTTCTTTACTCAACTTAACGATTTTGAAGTACGTTTATAAATTTTACAAACCAAAGAATAAAAGCATCATAATTATTTCATAATAATAGTTTTGACAGAAAATAATTAAATCTATATATTTCTAAATAGCTTATCATAATTTATGACACAAATATTATTACGTTATTTAAATTTCTAGCTTCTGCAGTTTATAGGTTGATTTATTTAATGAATTTTTTTCATTGCATTTCTAATTATAGAATTGGTCAAATCGCAAAATAGGGGTCTTTCTAATTTGGCAACTTTTTTTGTGGCGCCAACTGAGGGATAAGTCACCAAATGTGGCATATGTGTCAACCCGAGTTTCTTGAGCTTTTTGCAATTCACTTCACTTGCAATCGTAACCCGTTATTTGGCGGACTTAAGAGAAAATAATTTTTGACGCCAAATCCCAACATTCTACCTTGTATTCTGCGATTTTACCATAGAATTTTCGTTAGAAGTCATACTTATTAAAAAATTTCATTACAATACCAATTAATTTTCTTTTTTTAAATATTATTTTCAGAATATTTAATTCTGATGAACCTAATTAAAAAACTATAATTATTTCAATATAAAATTATTCTTCTACAAATGAATATCTTATAATAAAAAATGTGACTGATTTTTCCCCAACATTTTTCTTATGAAAAAAATAAAAAATTTTGCTTATTTTCTACATAGCAAATAAAAAATCAAATTTCATGTGATATAATTACGGAATTATTAAAATAAAACAATTATGAAATATTTAGATTGACACGTCATAATGAAAATACACTCCCTCTTTTAAATAGCATCAAATTACATACTCAAATACGCAATATTTAAACAATGTACCACTATCGCACAAAAAGATCAAGAGAAATAACATGTGTTAAAAGTATAATGCTAAACTTTAAACAAGATTAACAGTTTTTAAGAGTGAATTTACAACAAATGAATTTCATTATCAATATTACCTTTACTTTTATCAATTGTTACTCGCATTTGGATAAGCATCTTTATTTTTAGAGTAATTTTTATCTATTGAAGAAGGCGAAATGAAATTTCGAAAAAATGAGTGAAAAAGATCTTTAATCTAAAGTCGCGATAATGAACCATGAAAAGATCAAAGAAATTGTGTTGTTAGAAATGGTGAGAAATCGCAGATGGTGTTCTGTTTGCTAAACAAGTAGAAGGTCACATTCGTTTCATAATTTATCTTTGTTTACTATAATCTCTAAAAATACATTGGTTAATTTGAATTTAAGAGTTCCTAGGTCAATATAGTGAATAAGTCAATATACATATATTTTTTTCATTAACTCAATTAAAAATATTTCTATGAAAACTTGCATTACAGTATATAATGCCGTTAGCATGCAGAAGGGTTGATGTTTAATTCCACAGGCGACATTTTTTGTAATCACTGCTTTCAGAAATGATGAGATTCAATGACGAATGCGACAGTATTTGTAAAGCCTCTTACATCAATAGTAGTCAGGCTGCTTGGTGGGAGTTTTCCAGGCTTTTCTCCCATACGACAAGCAAATGCAGGGCATTTACTTTAAAAAATCCTTCAAGAAGGCACTGCCCTCTCCTCGCTACTCGATGGGCTGTTCATAGTGTTGTCTTCTTTTTCTTTTTATCATTAAATGAGACAACTTTCAGTGGATATGTATATAAATTTATTTATACGAATACTTAATCGAGCCACCGCTCATCATCGTCAACTCCGTAGCTGACCTTACTTGCCCCTGCTCTTACATTGGAGTCCCCGTACAGGACAACACCCTTGTACGGAGTTACATCCTTGTTGGTGGCGCCATCTCTCGTCTTTTACAATAACAAATAGTTTGCAATAGTATACAAGAGACCCATCGACGTTCCACCTTCCCTTTTCTAACTGATGGGGTCTACGGAGCCCTAGGTAAGGGGGTGAGGTATGGAGAAAAAAAAAAAGAAAAGGTCCGCAGCGATCTAATAAGTAGCGCTTTGGTTTGAAACTCGATAATCAATGCGGAGCAGAAATCTTTCATGTGAATACCACAATAAATCTAAAAGTTGGTATGTCCTTTCGTTGAGTTCAAATAATGAATACTCTCCTTCCAGAGGCCATCATTAAAGAGATGTTCATACAAAGTTTCAGAGCCCAAACTTCACTCATATTGCACCTAAACACTTGGTATCCTGGCGGTGGCATGGATATTTGTTAGTGGTTCGGAATCCAGGCTAAACTGTAGGTCCAAGTCTAATTAGCCTAGAGTGTGCAAAAAAAAAAAAAAAAAAAAAAAAAAAATGACCGCTAGAGCGGCAAACCAAACAAAACTTAAACACTAGGGGCATCTCAGCTCTATCCACAGTGATGCGGTTTGGTTTGTAGTTCGACGGTCATCTTATGCAGGGATTAAACAGACCGGGGCCTACAATTTAAAGTGGACTCCCAAACACTAACAAACATCCATGCCACCGCCAGGATTTGAACCTGAAACCTGTTGTACCAAAGGCAAGAGCGCTAGCCACATTTTAAAAAAAAGACTAGCATTCTCTAGAACATAATATATTCTTACAAAAGAAAATACCAGTTTATATTCCAAATGACATTGTTTTAAACTGAATAATTCAAATTATATTAATAATTAAATCAAATAATGAAACGGAAATAAATATCGTGAAAAAAATGTGCTTCTGACTCATATATAGTATATATCTACATCTATTTATAAATACAAACAACGAGAAAACATTAAAAAAAGTTTAGGACTATCTACAAGCAATTCAGATAAATATTATTAGTTTAACATTAAAAAAAAATAGTGTTAAATCAGCTTTATTTGTTATCATTCGGTAGACCAAAGAGATACTAGTGATATAATTGTAAATTGACGAAACATAGTAATAGAAGCAATGTGACTTATGATGTTTTGTTCCGTACAGTGCACGACTGAATCAGACAGATACATTGAATAAATGTAAGTGACATCGGCACCTTTTGTCTGCTTTACTGTAAGTTATATGCTTAGTATCTATAAATTTTTGCGAAAACAAAGCAGATTTCAAGACTTTTCGTGAAATGAATGGAAGAAACAGTTTTAGCAATTTCTATTTTCCGAAAGAATGAGTGAATACGATTAGTCGAATATACGTCTACTTAAGGATGATAGTCTTTGACGCATTTACTTACCTTTTCTTTCGTTAACAGTGCATTTTTATGCAGTGTGCCGCTGTACATTATTTGCTTGTATGTTTAAATCAGTATTAAAAATCCCCATAGCAGAAAAATTTATGAAAGATTATTCACAAATCAAGATTATTATCAATTGACTCTTTATTTATGTTTATAATACATTTCTGAAAAAGAACGACCATTAATTAAAACTTATATTTCAAATTCACGTAAAAAATTTCGAAATTCATTTGCATTTATATCAATGTATAATAACGCAAGAAAACCATATATATATACATATATATATATATATATATATATTTGCAAATTCATAATCAAATTATTAATGCTTAAACAAAATCCACATTTTAAAATAATAAAGATTCCATCATTTTTAAATTAAAAGACATTAGAAAATTACTCGGAAAAATTAAATATATATTAATAAAGTAATTAAATACAGAATATCCATATGATAATACGCCGAATATAATGACAATCGAAATGATAAAATGGCAATGATGTAACTTATAAATGGTTTTTAAATTACTATCTAATATACAGTATTTATAAAATACAAAAACTAAAAATTATGCAATTTGAAACATTGTAATAAAAGTTAGTCAGTAACAAAAATCTAATACAGCCAGAATCGAATTAAAAGAAATTATTATTATTCATTTATCTATTTAATAAAATTATTATTAATAACGATGACAATCTTTTAAATAGATTAAACAAAGTGAGAAATTATAAGAAATTTGACGTAAAACAACAGCATCTTGTACATAAAAAATCATTTTTAAAGTTTCTGAAGTATCTTAACATTTTTTTTTAAGACAATTAAATAAAAAAAAAAAAGTAATTATGTAATTTCTTTCATCAATCTGTAGGGGATGCACTGTTATTGCCTATAATCTGCAAAATGACAAATAGTAAGCTGCTAAAACATTTTACACAGATCCCATCAGATTCTGTGTAAAACCACAGGCATTACTGGTGTCTATAGTCTGTTACATAACAAATAAATATCATTAGCGTAGATATTATGAAACAGAAAAGGTGCTTTTCAATATCAGACATTTGAACAATGTCATTAATAATTGATATGTAGAAGATTATATCTTTATTACACTGCATCATACGGGCTTACAGCTCTATTCTAATTTTTGACCACATAGCAATTTAGAAGGGCAACATCTGGAGATGTTCACATTTTTGCTTGCCTCCTCGGAAATTATAGAGAGACTATCCACAGAATCTTTGTATCTAGTCCAATTGCAGATACCGAGAACTTTGATTTGATTCTTTCGTTGAGGTATCGAACTAGTCCCCTCCAATTTCAGAAACCAAACATGCTAATCACGCAGACATGAAATGGAAAACATAAGTGTATTTCATATTTTGTAAATGTAAATCATAATCAAGATTTATCACTTTTAACCGTGACTTAATTACGGGAAGCGTTAACACAACATTTTTAAGTTCTTACAGATAATCTTGAATTTTAATGGCAAGGGTGGAATATAAAAGGACATGAAAAACATCCATGATTACTAAGAACTGATAGAAGTGTCACTCTGATAAAATGGTCCATTTTTACCAAATCGTATTCCAATTTAATGCTACTGTCATCGCTAAACATATCATGTAGTTTGGTGATCATGTATCATGTAGTTTGGTGGAAATTAAAAGTGTGATACCATGATAAACAGCTACGCTTTTTCAATTACGATAAATAGCAACATTATTGGATAGATTGCATTACGCATCGGTCAAAACAATCTAACAGTTAGTTTTTAATTATTAGGAGCACAGGGGGATTTTCATGAGATGACAACATGAGCTTTGAATATTTCAAGTCAGTATGATATGCAAGCAAGTAATAGTTCAATCGTTGTGTTATAAGTACTTGTGTAGTGTTGTAATGTTAACAATACAATAGTTCTATAAATTAATAGTTCTAAATAATTTTAGAATATTTCCTGATGGAAAATTTATGCATATTTAGCATATATTATATAACATTTGCATTTTCCTTTTGAATGTATTATCTTTCGCGGCTTTAATAGTATATTCTTATATTGTCATTACTTTAACCCTATATAAATACTTCGATAATCATATAAGTTGAGTTTCTACTTTTTGTTTTGTATAGTGGTACTTTTTATTTTAGTCGTTTGGTATTGATTAATGTGCATATCTGCTGTTTATTTTGTGTGCATTTGTCTTTTACAATTTAGTTTTAATAAAGCTTTGATTAAATAAAGTTGTTTTCTCTCACTAAAAATCAATGTGGAAAAAAAAAAAAAAAAAAAAAAAAAAAAAAAAACCTGATGAGTTTGAATTTAGTAGAATATATTAAAAAAACTGTAATCCATATTTCATTTAAATTCTATCAGTTTTTATGAGTGAAAGAAAAATTGTAATTAAGTTTGAAGTAGGAGAATGTGGTAGGCCTGTCAGAATTTCACGATATTAAATTAAAATGAATGTATTACAATATCTAAATAATTAAAATTTTATTTATTTATTTTAATCAGAACAAAAAATAATAATATTTTCATCATTTTCAGCACAAGTTTTATTAACTTTAATTCCATGATACAAATAGATGTTGTAAGAAATTCATAGCAAAAAACAATATAAACTGAATGCAACATGATATTAACTATTTAAAAATGTTAACATAAATTGCTTCACCTTTTAATTTTTCTTGTTGCATGTATAATCATTCTATTTTTTGTGACTAGACACACTTCAACAATAAAATTCTGCAGTTTTCAACAATAACATGTTGTTAAAAATCTTTCACATCACATATGCTTACATTAAAAACACTGAGTCCTTTTATGCAAATAAAAGTATTTAATCATTCAAATCCTGAGACTATATCACTTGTAAAATAAATAGAAAAAAAACATTGTGCTTTGAATATGTATAAATACATATATATCACAATCAAAATGTATATACATATTCTTAATGAGAAAGGAATTTAACTGGCAACCCTTGAATAACATACTCTGGTGCAATCCAGAACAATGTTATATTTTTAAACATACAAAAACTTTAAAATAAGTTTTTTAAATTAAAATTAAATAATAGAAAATTGTAAACATTTATACAATTGTGGAAATAGTTCTTATAATATTAAAAGAAAAAAATTGTAATAAAAGCACCACTTTATTTCAGGGTTGCTAACACAATTGGGAGAAAATGAATTTTGAGATGGATACAACTAGTACATTTAACATTCAAAAAGATGCATCTGTAATGCAAATACAATAACAAGATTTGTTTTGGATCACCTCCTTTCTTAATAATTCATATCTAACTAAATTTTCTTTTCATCAGATTTCACTGAATGATAATATTAATGAAAACAAAATACAGCAATTTTGGCATAAAAAGAAAAAATTTAAAATAATAATAATTTAATGCATAATTTTAATAACATGCACTAAAGTTATGTCACAAAAACAGTTTTAGATAATGTAATGCAGTGATCTCATTAGTGACAGAAGAAATATTCAAAAAGGATAATAATCTGTTTGAATACACTCATATCCAACGATATCATTTATCAAAACATTCAGATGGAAAAACTATTTATAAATATAAAAGAATTTTAGTAAATAAACATTTCACACTTTAGATTGCTTAATACTAATTTTCTACTATTTAGAGTAATTTGTAGAAAAACAAAGTAATGTTAAAAGGTTAGAAATACACATAGATTTGTATATCAAAAATACATTTTTTTTTTTATAAATATTTTGAATGACGGACTTTTCAGGAAGTTATTAACATTTTCTATATAAAAAAATTATTTAACAGAATAAAGAATAATATAGCTTTGCTATTCTTATATTGTTTATAATCATAAAGTAATGTATATTTTAACTAGACTTTCTGATATTAATGCTAAATATATGATAATGTGCTTCTGCAACAAAAATGGAAGTAATAAAAATACACAGACTGAAAAGGTTTTCTGTAGTTTTTAATGATTTTATTTGATATTGCAAATCATAGCAAAAAAAATAATAATAATGTAGGTTATAATAATCATAAGACTGAATAAAACGAGAAACTGATGTTTGCATTTAAAAAAAATATACTTTTAGATAATTATAAAAACTTTCCTGAAAAAAAAAAAAAAATTAAGGTTTACATATATGCTCACATACACATAAATATATATATATACTTTAATTTAACTTTAATTGCACAGCCAAATTAATTAAAAATGAATATTGACACTAAGAACTTGAAGACAAATTATCACAGACTTGTGTTGCACAATATTGACATGCTTTAATCAGCAAGTCAATTTTAGTGTTTCTTTAATTTATATTTTTCAATACATATTAAAAACATTAATATTTACAACATGAATTAAGTACAATGGCAATTATTTGTCTTACATATATACTTCACTTGAAGTAAAAGTGTCAAAAAATTAAATGAAAATAAATAATCAGATCTTTAAAGTTCAAAATACTTTCTAAACTTCTTTTTTAGGCACACAATTCCGATATAATATTATTAAGACACACAATAATTTCCGAAAAAGATGGACGATCTTTTGATTTTATTTCCCAACATCTTCTCATTAGTGAATACACCAAAGACGGACAATTTGGAGGTATACCAAGACGTTGGCCTCTTTGAAGAGCTTCATGTAATACTACATCTTCCACACCATCAATTCGAGGATTAGTACCAAATGAAAATATTTCCCATAAAGTTACACCGTAACTCCAGACATCTGATTTGTGAGAAAACTTTTGGGCAACAATGGCCTCTATTGCATACCTGTAACATTTAACATATATTCAGAAATATTGATTAATAAAAAGAAAGCATTTAACATTTTGAAAAGGATAAATAAAATTAATATAGTAAAAAAATTAATGATTAATTATTAAAAAAAAAAAGATTAATTAAAATTACTTACTTACAATGGATAACTTGAACTATCATATCATTGATCGAAATATTGTTAAAAAAAATGTCGATTGTTACTATTTTTGTGAAAATAAAGAACCTTGAAAATTAAAAAGAATTATACTAACCACCGAAGAGGAAGATTTCGCTCTGTTCGCATTCGGTAATAATGATCTTTTATTTCTTGTGCAAGTCCAAAGTCACTTATCTTAACACTATCAGAAGAACCTACTAGAATATTTCTGGCTGCAAGATCTCGATGAACAATATTTTGCGTTTCTAAATATTCCATACCCTAAAATATACACACACAAAATTTTTTATTAACAAAAAAAAAAAAGATCCAATTGTCACAATTTATTTATCAGAAAATGATTTTATAGCAAAAATAGTACATAGGAATGATACAAAATTGACTAACAAATGACAGTATTTAAAATCTCCTTTTTTTCATATGTCAGTCAATATATCAAAAGTAAAAAATTTTTTTTATCCATAGAAAGAAAAAAGATTATAAGCTAAACAAAGATTATAAGGTATTTACACTTTATTTAAATCCAAGCCTGTGATTTTTGAATAGAAAAAGCAAAAGAGGCTGTTTCTTATCCCACTTGGTCGACAGCAACATCTAGTCCAAGTCCATGAACTCGTGTATTTTTAAACAATGGAAAACCGCTCCAGGACCAGAGCACAATTGGTACTTCTGGCAACCAATGCAAGTCAAGATATGGGCAGGACTGGCTTGAGTCAAGCTACATTTAGAGCAAAGGGGATAAACCTTAAGGCCCAACACATGACATTAAGCACGGAGATGACCACTGCAAAGCATAACAAAAAGCATCTGTTCGGATCTATTGCCAGTCCCAATTAAAGCAGCACCAGGATATCATATTACTCAAGTCATTTTAAATTTGTTTTAAGGCAAAAGAGGTTCATTGTGTGAACTTTAATTTAAACTAATTAACTAAATGAAAAACTCATGTTGAAGAATACTATCTAATTTAACATACTATTTATAAATGTCTAATTACTAGCCTGATTAAGGAATAAATTTTTTAAACATTAACTTTTGAATTAAAATTATGTTGTTGTAATAAAAAATTGTGTTGTAATAAAAAATTGTGAATAATATTTATACTGAAATATTCAATATTATAACTTAAATAGTAATTAAATATTTTAGAATAAAAATATCTTTATATTTCATGTTCAATTTTATCTTTTGAAGAAATTTCACCTTCAAATAATTAATTTCACAGCAAATTAATTTAGTACCATTTTAATAATATTTAATTCACTTCTATGTACAAAAGTCAAAATAATAATGTTCATATTAATAGGAGCACATTTTCTTCACAATAGGTTTATTACAGAATAGTTTAAAATAACTAATTTTACAAACCAAAATAATTACAGAAACAGAAGTTACATTTATATCATATTAAAAAAAGTTGTTAAAATGCAAGTTTTTTTTTTTTTTTTTTTTTTTTTTTTTTGTCAATTAAATGAATAAATTACCTCAGCAACACCAAGAGCAAATCTCAAAAGTTCCTTATACTCTAATTTTTCAGGGTTGTTCCTAAATGATTGTAAATGATTTAATAAACTGCCGTTATCCACATATTCCATCACTAACATGGTTTCTGGCTCTGTAAAAATATTTAGAAAAAATGAATGCATTATTTATGTGTTTATAAAATAAATATTAATTCACAATAACAACATGAATTTATTAAACATTAATTCTAGAATTTTGAAACTTAAATTCAAATATTAAGAGTAAAAATAAATATATGATTATATGATTGATCTTGTAGAAGTAATGCTATTTCACAAAGTAAAAGAGATTAATACAAAATCATATTACATACATTAAATGAAGGTAAGTTTATTTAAGTTAAATATTATACTTATTTTCAGAATTATTTCTCTAAAACAATGTGAAAGTGCAGAGTTGACTACGAATCAATAAAATTTTATTGATTTGACTTTTTTTAGGTTACTATAGTTTACATCTTGTAATTTAAAAAATTATTATTGCATTCAAAAATCTTATATTTCCTTTAGCAAATTGCCACTACTACTTTTGATATTACTAAACCCAAAAATGGATATATTTTTAATACAGAAATTTTATAAAAATTGTTTTAAAAATGTATTGAAAAATAATGCATATATCGTATTTAATAACAATGAAATCAAAGATCTTTTGAGTGAACCAATTTCATTATATCACTTAATAATGAATATATTTTAATTTACGTTTTTTTTTAATAAATAGAAATCAAAGAATTTCAATAAAATTTTGCATAAGATATGATTTTTTATTAATAAATAAATATTTAAATACCTTCAACTAAGCCAATTATCCTTACAATATTCTTATGACATAAGGATTTCATGATTTTCATTTCGGAATGCAATTCATTGACACTTATCTGCATTGTATCTGTAGCTTTAATGCGTTTTACTGCTACTATTTCATTTTTCAATGACAGAGGATTAAAATACTCAGCTTTTGAAACCTCTCCATAAAAGCCCTGGAAAATTGAAATATATACCACTACAATTCAATAAACCGAATCATTAAACATTTTATATTTAATATAAAATAATTATTTTAGGAAATGAACCATAATTGCCACAAACCATATTAATTCAGTAATATTTCTTGAGTCATTTTGAAATAAACAAGAATAAAAATAGTAAAAACAAAAAAGATTCAGCAGAGAATGCAGAAATAATGTTACATCAATTGTATTTTAAAACTATATATCACTAAACTATGCTTGTATTTATCGATCAAAAGTTTATTCTACAAGAGTAAAATTGTTAAACTTTTAAAAAATTATAAAAATTAAAATATATATTTGAATTATATTATAAACAACTTTAAAGTTTGACTTTACCTCACCAATTTTTCCTTTTATAATGATGTGATGAAATGGAATAACCCAAGATTTATCTCTTAGAAGATTATCATTAACAGCAGGAGGAGTAGCAACATGGACAGTATCATTGCTAAATAAATAAATTAATTAATTAAATTACTGAAGAATTTGTGAATCATCTTTTTAGTACATACATATATATATACATGTGTGTGTGTGTATGTTTCTTTAAAAAAAAAACAACGACAATATAATATTATTGTGAGATACATGTAACAATCAAACTCATCAGTATATGATATGAATAAAATATACATTCAAGTGAAGTCAGTATTAAAAGAAAACGTTTATTTTGATTTTCAGTCATTGACAGAAAAAATATGTTTTGAGAAGATTACATTTGCTTATGTATTTAAAAATAGCAATTTTTTTTTTTTTACAGTAACATTTTTAACAAGCAGTATTAAATGCTTTTATATATTCATAAGGATGAATTTGTTGAAGTATCAATACATACATATATGTAAAATATATACTTGGATCGTTTTCACATTTTTAAACAATACTTTTTTTTTTTTTTTTTTTTTTTTTTTTTTTTTTTTTTTTTGCTCTTCAAATACATAACTTTAGTAAATATTAACTGAAGTTAGATATTAATAAATATCTGCAAAGTCAGATAATCAGACTCTATCAAGAAGGAATGAAACACTAATTTTCAAAAAGATGATAATTTTTTTACTTAAGAAATTGTAAACAGTACTTTTAAAAATCCATTTGATTTTCTATGAAAATTTCAACTTTAGATAAGTTTTGAAATAAAATTTTAAAAATATTTTACTACCACTATACAAATTATATTAAAATCAAACATTTTATTTATTAAGCATAAATATTATTAGTTGTCAAACATTTTCAACAAAAGTTAAGAAGTCACAAAGTATGAACTCGAAATTAAATAGCAATAAGTTAGCAGACTTTAGTTACTTTTAACTACTTTCATACAAAATGATTGTCCAATTTATAAATCTATATAATGAGAAAAATTATTTATTTATTTATTATAGTTAAAAAATGAAATTTATTTTACCAGAAGCTAATCAATGATCCACTTTGTGCTTGATCTTCTTCAGAAGTTACTCCATCAGTCAGAAATGATGTTGTTGAATTTCCACTGTATGCATTAAGTGTTGACTTTGATTGAGATAATGAGTTATAACTAAATCCTTTAAAGGGTACAGAGGAAGGCCATTTAAGCTTTTTTAATATGTTTAAAGAAGTCTCTTTCACTGGTGGCTTTCTTTCAGGTAAAGGTGGTTTAACTGGAGATTCTGGTTCAGGAACAACTGCTGGATCTATCATTGCATAGGAGTGGCTTCTTCTTGAATTGTAAACTAAAAAAAATAAAATTGTATTAATGTATGTTAAAAAAAAATAAAAGAGGAATATAAATTATTAATTAAAAAATAAAACATAAAATATTTTAGATCAATAAATATTATAATTACACAAATACAGCAGTGCTAAAAATTCTGCATCACTTCAATGATGTTAAATTTTAAATATATGCTTATATTATACATCAATGTGCTGAAAAATTTGATGATAATTTGAATTATGATGATTTTAAATAATAAAATAGTACATAATCAAGTCCATATGTTATTTCATACAATAAATAATAAAAATATGGTAAACATATTAAAAATATTTATTGAAAAGTTTTCCTTTAAATATCTTTAAAAATATTTGAAATTAATTAAATTAACAGTTCAAAAATATGAACATGACTCTAATATTTGATTGTCAGTTTCTTTGGCTTGATAACAGTACTACAACTTGAAGAAATAAATGTTTACAACAAATTTAGAAAATTATTTGGTTCCATGTGGAAATGAAAAGCTTCAATGACTTGTTTTTTTTTTTTTTTTTTCCAGTTTTTTTTTTATTTTGAAATTTCAAAATCCAACTTTCGATTGGATTGAAATTCAGGGGTTGTCCATGCCATTTAAATAATTTGAATTGATATACAGTAAACCATCCAGTGATCTTTTTGTTCAGGGACAAATGTTAAGTCATCTTAAGCTTTAATTTTATGACAGGAAATATTTCCTTGAACTAAAGGAAATGTTTCCTGTTGGATAGGATGCTCAAGATGCATACTATTTTTAGTTGTTGTAATGTATCATTCAGAATTTTTCCTTCAACAACAATGTAGAGATACCTTGCAGTAATGGTTGAAATACAAATCCAGACCATCATTTTAAATAAGATTCTCCAGGGAGTCATTGGTTAAAATTCCAGATTTTGAATTTTTTTTTATGGTAACAGTCTGATTTCACAGATTTCAAAAAAACAAAATTAACATCATTGAAAATCACTTAACACTATTTTGTTATATTATATTATTTGTGTTCTAAGGCCATTATACTTGTAATTTTTTTTTTGAATTCTTGATAATAAAAATTTCTTTGAGTTTTACATACGTTGAAAACCATTGCTCAAAGATTGCACCTCAATGCGAGTTTAAATATTATTTTTTTAAATCCAGCTTTCAGCAACATTCAAAAAGGCATGCCAGACAATCTGAAATGCCAATTGTTCAGAAAATTTTTTTTATACTATTTATTATAATTTGAAATTCTTATTGCTGGTGTGTAATTTATTTCACTTGTGAACTTCTTTTTTATATTCTGCTAATAATATATTGCTTTATATTAGATTTTTTTTTACTGGTATTTGAAATATAAAATATCTTTTTTATTTTAAAAGATTAAATTCTTCCAAAATTTGAAAAGCTGAAATCTGATTTTTTCCAAAATCAGAAATCCATTATGAAAACATTTAAAAAATAGAATAATAGTAAAGCAAATACATCTTTCAACAATATTTACCAATATTGTCATATTCTAATTAAACAGAGAATGTATTTAATTAGTAATTTTATTACAATGCTAAAATAATCCAAAGTTACTATGCTTTCTATTAAATAGTTTTAGAGCTTTGATTTTTAAATATCTGACCACATCATAAAAATAAATTACAATTCTGAATAGCTGGGAAAAATGACATAAGACGATAACATTTCAGAAAATAAAAAATTATCACAATCTTATCGTTAAATTTATCACTTGTTCATTGTATTTTTTAGCAATAAGATTGTGATGATTTTTAGTTTTTTTAAGATTGTGATTTATATCAGTTTAATATTCTTTTACAGTCATGGCTAAAATTTCTTTTAGTCATGACTGTAAAAGAATATTAAACTTATATAAATCTGCCATGTTTAAAATGTTTTATTTTATGTTTATAGAAATTAATTCTTCCCATCCACATGATAAACATTTAACTTTCAGAGACACTCTTCAGTATTGAATTTTTAAACCATACTTTAGTTTTAAACATTTAATTTAATCAAAATTAAAAAAAAGAAAAAGAAAGAAAACTTTTAGCAAAGGAAAGCTAATACTTATGAACTTAATTATTAAAAATCATTTCATATATATACCTTCATATAAAATTTGATTTACATCACGGACAATAGTTTGAGGCCGTGGTCGATTATCAGAATGCCAACATTCTTCTATTAATTTTCTCATTTCTTTTAAGCAATTTGCTGGAAAAGTAAGAGTCTGATGTCTATGATAGAAAAATTCTCTAGCCTACAGAAAATAAATAGAAAAGACATGCAGATATTTATAATGCAACATTTTATACAAATCGCACATCAATTTTTGATGTAGAAATCTTTGAAATAGATATTTTAATAGTTTATGTACATAGAAAAATATTTTTCAATAAACAATAATGTTTGACAATAATTTGTTAAAGTATATTTAAATATGTTTGCTATGTACATATTTTAGACTCGGAAAACTTTTTTTTGCATTCAATGCGAAAATATTTTGGTTGAATTATAAACAGTGTTTTATAATTGTATAATTACTATCATGTTGTCTTACAAATAAAGTTTTACTGTGAAGAAAATAGATATAATATTAAAAAATAATAATAATAAACTACTATCTTTAATGGGAAGTATGAGAGTGATGATTTTTAGGAAGAACAATTTAATGAAGGTCAAATGCATATGAATCATATCAGGCTTTTACCATATTAATCAAATAAATATTAGTTCATATATGAAAAATCCTCAATCATGTTTAGATAAATATTTACATATATATATAAATATATATTTATTTACTTTCTTTTTTGCCAATACTAGGCATAAGTATATAACATGCAAATCAGTAACAAAGGAGTTGTTTTCTACGAGTATACCGGTCAAAGGAACTGTGCCGTCTTAAAAATGTAATTCTGAATTAAGTGAACACAAAAACAACAAAGTCCAGAGGGTTATTTAAGTGTATGTTTTTCTATGGAGTTATATTTCAAAAATTTTAAACACATAAATTAACAATTTTAAAGCAACACATTATAACAACAATATTATATTTATTGTTATTCAAAGAACATAGAAATTAAAAGAAATTGCATTAAAGACCTTCCTTAAGTTAATAAAAAAAAGGTAACATTTCAAAAATTAATAAATTTTTTTTATAAATTACAGATAATATACTATAATTCAGAAATAATGATTTATTTATAACTGCTGAATATATTATTATAATAAAGTAATTGCAGAAATTCTTCACAAAAAAATTTTAATTACTTAGTGATATTTAAGTATATTATGACACTATCTACATATATTTAACAATAAATTAAAATTCTAAAATAATAAATCAAAATGGCTGAAAATCTAAATACATGTCACAATACACAATGAAAATTTTTTTTTAAATAGAATAATGGAGTTTCTTGAAGATGTACTAATAGATTCATTAAACTTTATTAAAAAAAGGAGCGAGAGGAAAGAAAAGGAAAGGGGCATTGAATAGATTAATATAAAAGCTGCTCATGAATTAAGTCCAGAGATAAACAACTGTTCCATTTTCCAGTTATTTTGAGGAAATATATGAATAATTTCATGTATATAATTATTTAAGTTCAAGCTTTATTTGTATCAAGAAGAAATTCAAATTAAGATTATTGCTGTGATAAAAATTTAAAAAAAAAAGGCTCACAGTGAATTCAATTAAGAAAATCAAATAAATAAAGATAAATTTAAATTAGAAGATAAATGTAGCAAGCAAAAATATGAACATGACGTTAAAAACTTTAATAAAGCCATTCATAAGATACTTTGGATTATACAATAAATCTACAAAATTTTAGGTCTGATTAATTAAAAACATTTCCAGAAACCCTGATTAAATGATAATGGGTAGCATTAATTATAATTAAATATTAACTTATCTACCTATAATATTTTCTGTTTATGCAAAGAAATTCATGGCCGGCCATTTAATTGTTAGCTTTTATCCAGCCAACATCTGCAGCCATGAATTAAAAAAAAAACTATAAAAAGAACAATTATATATACATATATATTGTTAAAGCTGATAGAATGACAAAAATATTATAATGTTGTGTGAAGCATATGAGTTAAAATTATTAGCATGATCCAATGCTCGTCATTGGCACAGACAATGTCATAAGACACCCAAAAATGTTCTTGATAAACAAAGGAGATGTTGCCAATTGCAGTCTCAAACAAATAAAAAAAAGGTATACAAATATTACTGAAACATTGGCAACTGTCTTTTCAAATAAATGTTGATGTCTTTTCATCAGCAAAAATACTCCTCATAGAAACATAAATTATATGTACAATACAAGAAAAGAAAAATTTCTATTTTATCTCTCACACGTTAATTGCATGATAGAAAGATTAAATTGCTGTATTTGATAATTTTACGGCAAATGGCATACTATAATGCTGGTTTTTTTTAAAAAAAAAAAATTATAATTAAAGCTGAAATTTAGCAATATACTTATGCAGTGATGACAGAGTAGAAATAATTCGCTTAAGAACATTCGGCACAGCAAAGAAACTTTAGTTTCTGAAATCTTAAATAAACACTACATTATTGACATTCTTTTTTATTGGAAAAGGATAATTCAGAAATAATCTGTTCCTGATGAACAGATAGTTAATTTTATTCTCTGTAAAGAACTAATGGACAGAGAAATAAATTCATAAGCATATATGATCAAGTTCTTTTTTTTCCCCAGTTGCATGATGATGTAAGTCACAGATTTCTATTTTTATCAAGCCATTTCTAGCAAAAATCTACACTTATTCTTCAGATTTCCTCAAAGTTCATTATTTTAATAGCATTCAAGAGATTAAAAAAATGTAATCACAGATTTAAATAATGTTTCAAAAGTTGAAGGCATTGAAAGCTAAAAAGTAAGTTTTTCTTTTCATAAATTTTGTATTAGAAAGGAAGCACACTGTTTAAATAATGACACACACACCAAACAGATTTAAATCAGCAAGTACTCTACCTGACTAGGAGATAAATGTGCCAAAGGCTTTGCGCCATAAGAAAACATTTCCCACAAAGTAGTTCCATAAGCATAAACATCAGCAAAAACAGATTTGGAAGCAAGAGAATAATCTTTGTAACATTCTGGGGGTATCCAAGGAATGCTGAAATAAAACAGAGAAAAAGCTATTGAAGGAAAATGATGTTTTTTTTTTTAATTTTAAAAACATAAATGCTTTCTAACAGAATAACTATTCTTTCATCACTGTAATAAAATCAGTTTATCTTTCATAAATATATAAGAAGTAATATTTTGATACAAAATGTTCACCTGAATAAATTATTTTTTATAATTTAAGGTATTTTCATATCTAATTACATTCCAATGCAATAATTATAAGCAATATCTTGAAGTACAATAAATAATATACTTAATATCTTAAAGCACCTTAATCATTACTAGGATTTAAAACAGGTTTATCTAATAAGCAGTCAATATGTAGTTCGATTATTATGAATACAATCTGATATGAAATCAAATTTTTTAATACACCTAAATTTTGTACTTTTTGAAATTCTATATAAAAAGTAATTTCTATTATTTATAAAAAAGCAATTTCATTACTCTGCATCAGTATATGATATGAGTCCAGGATCTGCAAGTTTTATTTTAAAAGAACTCTCTGTGTGTACAGCCACAAATACGTTTCGACATCTAATGTTTCCATGCTGCATCTTATGATCTTCCTATAAAAATAAAATTCTATTAATATAAATTAATCAAAGCATCTATAAATCATGTATTAGTGCTATTAAGATTTAATAATACAAAATTACATATATTTAAAATTACAATTAACAACATCAATTTCAATAAATTGAACAAATTTGCTTTAATAATTATTGTTATAATGTTATCTAATTTAGAAAACTAATAAAGATATATTATTTTTGAGTCCAGACTACATCAGCCTTACAAAGAACTAATATTCTAAATCAAGGAATACAATAAATCAGAAACAAAATTTTGGTTTAGTATTTCACTGAACAGTATTTTCTAAACAATCAAAATTCAACATGTGTACTTAATTACTCAGTACATGTACTTTGCAGATGATGAAAATGATCTAACACAACTGATATAATTTAAAAATTATGTCAATTGTGTTAGATCATTCACAAGTTTGAATTTTTAAACAAAGCTTATTTTTAAATGTAGGTTGTTTTTCATAAATTGAAATGTAAATTAATCTCAATCATTTTAAATTAAATAAACTTTAAATGAAAATTTTAAAAATAAGCGTTGTTTAAAAGATTCAAACTCGTAAATACTTGAATCAAGTCAGAGTAAATATTCATAATTTTTAAACACATTTTTTAATAGATCTAGCACTTCTGAATGAATGTAAAATAATAGTTAAATATGATAGAATATTTTAAAAATATACTGTCAGGAATTCATTAAAAGATTCATTTAATTATTTTAATGATTTTTTTAATTCATAGAATTTGAAACAGAAAAACGTGTCCACTATATATAAAATATATTGTGTCAAATATATAATAATTAAGATTAAAAAAAATATCATCATCATCAGTCAATTGCAAAATCAAATTTGATGATTAAGTACTACATTGCATAAAAATTATGCTGTTAATACAGTATATTCATTGAAAAATTTAACTCACCAAATACCAAAGAGCTCTTGCTAAATGATATGCAGATTCAACTAGATCTACTTCTTGTATGCTCATAGAAGGCTTTTCAAGGTATTGATCCAGAGTTCCAAGAGGCAACCATTCCATAACTAATGCAGTGGGATTAGTAAGAATCATACCAATTGTGGAAACAATTGCATCATGTTGCCAGTATAAAAATTTATCACACTGGGATAAGAAATACTCTAAATAAAAAACAATTTTTGTATAATTTAAAACAAATTCCTATTATTTTTAAAAAAATTAATAATTCTACATTAAGTAAATATTCAAAAATATAAGACATAGAAAGAAAGTACACATTTATTTTTCTTTTTTGAAAATTAAAATTATATATAAAAATATTATTTTATAAATTTTTAGTGAAATTTATAAAATAACTTAGTATTATACTATTATGGCTATTAAAAAAAAACGTGAAAAAATTATTTTAGGGTAGAAATTAAATGTAACAATGTTCTAAATTCAAAGAAAGAAATACCTCTAAATGTGTCAATTTAGTTTCCCTGCGTAATCTTTTTACAGCAACAGCTCGAGAATCAGTACAAGAACGTCTAAGATGACCTAGAGTTACTGTCGTAAATTTACCAACAAATTTTGGTCTATTTGGAGAATAGACAATAGAATCAAAGGGAATACACTGGGCTGCACAGTTACAATCTCCTCTTGTTTTCAGAGAATTGACATTCCGTTTTCTTGACGACATAATAACAAATTTGATTCATCTGTTAAAAAAAAATATTAAATACATAAAAATTAATTTCAAGGATGAAAGCAAGATTTTTAATAAATATTTTAGAATTGTGGTTCAAACAAAACAATATTTCATCAGATGATTATAATAACAAATACATCATCATATTACTTTAGACAAGTTGTTACAAATGTATTAACAGTAGGAAATTTAAAATTACTATAAATGAGCTTTCTTGGTGGGGTTTAATGGTAGAAAGCCAATGGCCAAGTGTGTAGTATATGTTAATTTTTGGTGGAAACCCAGGTTCCCCCTGTATATGGGAGGTCAACGCCCTATGTCCAGAAAAACATCCTGTCTGTGGGGGTGTCTGGCAGGGGGTGAGATGACGGGAGAAAGAGTGTAAGAATGAGTTGAACTTCTGTAACCAACGAGAAAGGTTGCGCGCGTGGCAGTCCATCTTCGAGCTTGATGGCTGCATAAGAAGGAGTTGAAACTCAGCGACCAAAGAGAAAGGTTGTGTGGCAGTGCATCTTCGAGCTTGATGGCTGCATAAGCTAAATGAGTTGAACAACTGCGACCAAAGAGAATGGTCGTGTGGCAGTGCATCTTCGAGCTTGATGGCTGCATAAGTAAAAGAGTTCAATAAGTTTAACCAACGAGAAAGGTTGTGTGTGGCAGTCCATCTTCGAGCTTGATGGCTGCCTAAATAAAGGAGATTAATTAATACAGTCCACTTTTTTACTTGAGTTTATTTTTGTGACCGAGCTATCAAACATTTTGGTCCAGTCTCCGGAGACGGATTAGTTGAGCATTGAGATAGAGTGATCCATTGGATTTCCACGAATCGTTGGCTGTATTCTACCATGAGTTCGGTAGGTGAAGTTTAATAATTCTAATGTGTTAGTTGCTTTCGTTTGTTGTGTTAATTTAGGTTAATTAAGGTGTTGTATTAAAGTGTTTAGTTTAATAGGTTTGGTTAAGTTTTGGTGTGCATTGTTTAGTGGATTTTAAGTGAATAAACAATGTCTGTTTCTTTAAATCTAAAGAAGGATGAGCTAAAAGAGGTAGCGGAAGAGATGGGCTTAACCAATCCAGTCAATGCTAGAAAAATAGAGTTGATTGACTTGATCAAATCCAGTCATGTCTATAGAAGCAGGATTGAAATAGTGCGCAATCTTGTGGATGATGTTTTAGAAGAAAGGAGGGAAAAGAAAGAAAAATTCGAGTGGGACAAACGAGTATGTGAAATAAAATTAGAGATAGAGAACATTCAGTTGACCAAACTTGAAAAAGAGTTGGAACTTGAGAAATGGAAAAGGGATTCAGCTAAAACTTTTCAAATTAGCTATAATAAAGGAGTGAGTGATGACTCTTGTCTTCCTCAACTGACGATGAGTCATGGCCCAATAGTTTAGATTCTTCAACTTCTAATAAGAAAAATGTTACTCCATTATCAGTTGTGAAGCAAACATTAAACGTGTGTAATCTTACTCCCTGACCATTTTCCAATGTTTATAATTCAAGTTATTTTGCGTCAAATACTTCTGCACAGCAAAACAGTGCAAAAACTGACAATGTTCCAGAAAAAGGTGTTTCTAACAAAGTCAGTACAAAAGAGAACTTGAACGAATCTAAGAAATCAAGTGATTCAAACAGCAACACTTCTCTCCACCAAACTCAAACCTCTCATATTCCTTCAACAACATCATCTGTATTAGAAGCAAGTAAAGAGAAACCTAAATCTATTGAGTCTCGCAGTGTAAAAATCTGTAGTTCCTTCTAAACCTGCATTACCTGTAAAGCCTATGATTTCTAATCAACCACGTACTTCTGTGAAAGAAAATGATATTGAGGAGAGGGATATTGGAAATTCAAATCTTATTCTTGAATACTGTGTTCGGCTTTATGGTGTCTGGGTGCAGCACCACAGGAAATGTAAATAGAGAACATTGTGGACTATCCACAGATAAAGTTGATTTTCCATTGAGAAAAATTTGGCCAGTAGAAGGGTTTGAGAAATTGGAATTAACAGGTAATAGTGAAAATTCTACATGCGAGAAAATAATTGAGGAAAAAGTACCAGATGCTACTCATGCAACTCATCATGGCGTTTACTGGCCTGAGAAATTACGAGTATTTGATTGTTCCTCAAAGACCATGAATGGAACTACCATCAATGGTTCAAAGATAAGAGTGGACCCATCCCGAGGTGATGGAGTTAAACGAGGAGACCGTGGTGATGGAGACATCCGTGGCAGTAAAGATGGTGGCTATTCCAGTGGAGATAAACGAGGAGACTGTGGAGGAGGAGAATACCGTGGAGTCAGAGGAGATGGTTTCCGTTATGGAGGAGATAGAGGAAGTAGATATGATAAACCATCATTTGGAGGTGGTGGAGTCTACAGTTCAAGCTACAGGAGCCGTTCAACTATGGGACCGTCCAAGAAACAGAGGTGGCTGGTAAGGGAATATGCCCTGAATGGCAAATGCCATTGCCGAACCTCAACTGCTCGTGTGAGAGTATAACATCTGTTACAGTTGGTGTTTAATATGCTTCAATGGTCCTTAACGTTTAATTTTGAGAATTCATCAACTACTTTTGTGAATGTGCCTTGAAGCTTAAGACATCTAAGTAGTTTATTGCAGTGATTCGAATCAAGTGATTAAAAGACTTTCGTGCTCATCAGAGTTGCTACAATTCATCGATTGTCATCTGATTTCCAGTGATACCACATTAGGTGAGACCAGAGTTCCTGGCTGGAGAAAAGTATCCTGATCAACCGATCCAGACCCTTGATAAACAGGATGAGAACTTTTCTGAACTGAGTGATCCAGTGTTGGTGAGAACAAATTGTTTATGAAACAAGAGACTGAAATTTCATGAACTATTTATTGAGTTTAAGTAATAATTATATAAAAGTTTAAGTATTTAAGTTACATATTCAGATTTATTAAAAATACCAAGTGTTTGTCATTTAAATTAAATTATTGAAATTCATAATTTATTTATATTGATAATTTATATATTATTATTGTTTAGTTATTCATGCATGATAGAAATTAATATTGCTGAGATATTTCTAGTAAAATCTATTCAACAAGAAAAGTTTTCAAAAGTCTATTGAAAGATAAGAAACTTATGTCGAAGAGTAAATTAAAATCTTTAAATCCCTTTTAGATTTAGATGGAATCTTAAGAGTAGGTGGACGTTTGAGTAATGCGGAATGTAGTTGTGATAAAATACACCGTATAATATTGCCTAAAAATCATGCATTTACTGAGATGTTAATTTCTTATTACCATATAAAATATTTCATGTAGGATTATCTGCTCTTTGTGTCATGTACGTGAGAAATTCTGCCCTATAGGTGGAAAATCTATTTGCAGAAAAATAGTGCATAAATGTGTTATTTGTTTAAAGTAAAACCTATAGTGTCAACACAACTAATGGGTAGTTTACCAAAAGATAGAGTCACCTTGAATTATCCATTTAATGTTTCAGGAGTAGATTTCTGTGGATCATTTTTGGTTAAAATTGGTAAACAAAGAAAGAGTATTGTGTGTAAAATGTACGTATGTTTATTTGTTTGTTTTGTATTTAAGGCAGTACATATTGAGATTGTTTCTGATTTATCATCCGAATCCTTTATAGCTGCTTTAAAAGATTTATTGCACGTAGAGGCAAATGTGCTAAATTATACTCTGATAATGCAAAAGAATTTTGTAGGTGCGAACAAAGAAATTCAAAAGTTTCATGAGTTAGTTATTAATCCTGATATTAAGTTATCTTCATATTTATGTGAAGAAGGTATTGAATGGCAATTTATTCCCCCTCGAGCCCCAAATTTTGGTGGTCTCTGGGAAGCGGCCATTAAATCATTTAAGTTTCATTTTAGAAGAGTAGTTAAAGGTGCTAGTTTAAATTATGAAGAGTTTTTAACTATATGTATACAAACTGAAGCAATTTTGAATTCTAGACCATTGAGTCCAATTTCTACTGATAGTGATAACTTCGAAGTTTTAACTCCAGCCCATTTTTTGATTAATCGATCAACGAACGCTATTTTAGAGCCTAATTTAATTGATTTAAAAGATAACAATCTTAATAAGTGGCAAAGGGTAACTAAAATAGTTCAATTAGTGTGGAAAAAATGACACCGTAGTTATTTAAGTGAATTGCCACAAAGAAATAAATGGGTCTTTGAAAAAGACAATGTAAACATTAGTGATTTAGTGCTATTGGTTGATAATAATTTACCTACTTACAAATGGTCTATAGGCAGAATAATCGATATTTATTATGGTGTTGATAATAAAATCAGAGTGCTTAATATAAAAACTCAGAGTGGAATTTTTAAGAGACCAGTATCAAGAGTGTGTGTTTTGCCTATGCCTGAGTAATTTCCTTTAGAGTGCTTTTGTTTATATTCATGGTATTATGTTTGTAATTTGTTAAATTTAGCACAATGCATGCATGCATATATATATTCATTTTTTCAATGACTTATTATACGTTTAGAATTGTTAATTGTGTATGTTAGAATGATTTATTGTATATTATTGAATGTTTAGTAAACATATCAATGGGTGGCGGTATGTTACGTCGAAACCCAGGTTCCCCTGCATAGGGGAGGTCAACGCCCTATGTCCAGAAAAACATCCTGTCTGTGGGGGTGTCTGGCAGGGGTGAGATGACGAGAGAAAGAGCGTAAGAATGAGTTGAACTTCTGTAACCAACGAGAAAGGTTGTGCGTGGCAGTCCATCTTCGAGCTTGATGGCTGCATAAGAAGGAGTTGAAACTCAGCAACCAAAGAGAAAGGTTGTGTGGCAGTGCATCTTCGAGCTTGATGGCTACATAAACTAAATGAGTTGAACAACTGCGACCAAAGAGAATGGTCGTGTGGCAGTGCATCTTCGAGCTTGATGGCTGCATAAGTAAAAGAGTTCAATAAGTTTAACCAACGAGAAAGGTTGCGTGTGGCAGTCCATCTTTGAGCTTGATGGCTGCCTAAATAAAGGAGATTAATTAATACAGTCCACTTTTTTTTACTTGAGTTTATTTTTGTGACCGAGCTATCGAAAAGTATAAAATGACAAAATAGCTCAGGAAATTAGTTCTATAAAATCAAATAAAACTGTGTTGCTTAAAAGATCATATATGAAGAAAATTGATAAAAACAGTTTAAAAAATTCAATACTTCACATGCCACAATATAGTGAAATGGCAGTTAAAATCTTATGTGATTTAGATTTTATTTTAGCAGTTATTTGGGATTTTCGAGAACCAACAATCAAAAAAGTTGATGTAGATGGTGTAGATGTGTGAGAGTAACATGATAAATACATATAGGATTTGGTAGAGATAGCGGTTAAAGTTTTTGAGTAATCAATGATGCTATTATGGAAACAGGACACACTGGTGGAATGTTTGTAGATATTGAATTTATGTGCCAATTTGACTTGTGAAAAGAGAGGTTGATAAACAGCTTTTCCTTTAACATAGTATATTTTCTGGGTGATTTATTTCTTGTTTTTTTTTTTCAGCTGTCATTGAGAAGAAGCCTCGAAATTTGAAAGATGCAATTTCTGCCAATTTACATATTTGGCTGATAATTTGTACAACTATGATCAGGAAAAGCACAGTTGGAACGGGTCAATTTTGTGTAGTAAACAGTTTTAGAGCAACCATATTTTTGGCATTTAAAGCAATGGAAAGGGTAGGAATGTAGGGCCTACCATGTAGTTTCAACACTGTTCAGAAGAAAAGTGCCATTAAAATTTACAGTCAAATACATACTTTATGATAATAATTTTAGAACCTTTCTTTATGTCAATTTGATGGACTGAAGAGTCCTAATGAGCATTTAATTCTTTTTCCAATCCTTGTTTGGTAGCACATATTATGTTAGGATCAGAAATAACTCCTTTGAAGCTATTAAATGAATTATGTAAATAAATTGTGTTATTATCAAGCAATTTGTCAGCAAATAAAAAGTGTTTTGAATGCAAAATTTGAATGTTTCTATTAATAGGTTTCCAGCTTTTTTTAAACTGACTTTAATTTTTAATTCAGCTTCAATGACATGGAAGGCCTTGCAAAAATTATTGTAGAAGGATTTTAAAAGGTGACACTTTTAAAAAGTCACCACTATGACCTTCATAAATGTCGGTAAACAAAAACAACCCAAAACAGTTAAGAAAAGTGACAAAAAATAAATAGCAACCAACAAATTTAAGGAAGCAAAATCAAAACAATCAAATCATTATATAAAACAAGTGAATGAATTACAACAAGCTATTATGAAAATGATGAAGTCTTGAAGGTGAAAAGTAAAAAAAAAAAAAAAAAAAAAAAATGAAACAACAAAAGAATGAAGGCGAAGATCACTGGGTCATAAAAATGAAAGATTATATGTCAATATTATTAATGCTATTGATTTCAAAGTGTTTCCCAATTTTAATAAAATAAGAAAATTAATAACTTGTATTAAAAAATATTCATTAGCAAATTCAATTAATACATATTTTTTTATCATACTAAAAAGAAAGATAGAATAATATTTTACCATATTCTGAAGGTGGAATACAACGGCGGAAATTAAGTCGGTTTTCTTTTGCATGATGTGACAATAATAAAGATATATTTTCAAAAGTTTCCTTCCATCCTTCTAAAATAAATAAACCTTCATCATTCTTTTTAATTTTAAAAGTGCTAATATTTTCAGATCCAACTGATTTTGTACTGATCCAAACATCCACATAATATACATCATAAGTAGTTTCACATTCCCGTATTATGTAGCAACCAACATCATTGTTAGATTTTTCTTCAAGTTTTTCGTGAGCAAATGATGAACTAAGGAATAAAATAAAAAATTTAATGAATTAACCAGAAAAGAATGGAAAACATACTCAGGAATATTAATTAGTTAAAAATTACAGGATTTTATTTACTTACAAGTTTTTGTTGCTTTTTATTAATAAGAAATTTGAAGGAGTAATTACATAATATGCTAAAAGTCTGTAGAATTTTTTCAAAACATACTAAATAAAATTACAATTATTTTATTTGAATTAAAGTTAAATTTATAATGTAATAGGTTTCATCAGGAAACGAAAAAAATGATAGAAGGCAAACAAGAAATTTAATAAATTTATTAATTCTATAATAATAAGAATTTTTAATAATAAGTAGCATTAGCTTATACATATTAACTTAATACAGTATTAAATTAAAAAAAAAAAAAAAAAAAAGAAAGAAAATTATAAATAATTTAACATACTTAACTGGACCATGACATTTCATAGCTCTCAAATTTAACAAAGATGGTGTAGATAAATCTTTACACAAATTGAAAGTCCATTTTTCACTTAAGCGGTAATATCCATCCAACAGTGAAACAAAAGAATATCTCTGAGCTTTACTGCTGAATTGAATGTACTAAAATAGAAGAAATATTGTTTATAAATATCTTTTGAAAATGGATTTGCAATTCATTTTAATTAAATAAAAATGAATAGATTAAAAATTGTAGCTTACTCAGAAATAAATAATTAATATCTACAGTAAATTTAAATAATTCAATCATATATACAAGCTACAAAATATTTCAGGGCAAAAACCTCTCAGAATTAATTTTATTACTTTATTTAATTAGCAGTAATTTTTTATTACAATTACTATTATTTATTATTTTTTTCAAATCACAAAAGCTGCAATATGGCTTTCTATCTGAAAAAGGTTTTTTTCTTTTTAATTTAATGATATAGAGCCACATTTTTTTACGATCTAACTAAACAGTAAAAACCATTAAAAATGAAATAGAATCATTTTGCATAGTAAAAATTTTAAAAATCATAGTTTATTCCTCTATTGTTTGATATAAATTAAAGCACAATATGACTTTTAAAGATAAGGTGTAAAGTAAAAGTAAAAAAATAGTTTTATACTAAAAATTCATACTATTACTATTAATATTAAAGTTAGTTTTATACCCCACAGGTAAGGTTTTTTTGTTACACCTTTTACATCATCATCATCATGATTGGCGCAACAGCCCTAGGTGGGTTAAGGCCGTCTGCCTATTGGCAGATTTCAAACATGAGATGTCTTCTTTTTACAGGGTAGGGTTGTCAGCCCTACACACCTTTTTTACAGTAAATTTAAATAATTCAATTATATATGCAAGCTATAAATTATTTTGGCAAAAACCTCTCAGAAATGATTCATTAATGACAGCTGTCAAGTAACATTACTTCTTTTAATTTCATGGGTTCCCATGTATGAGGCGAGATCTATAATGTGGGTGCTCGAGTGCATCCTCGAGTGATTTTTGTTCAGAATTCAATGCTATCTACTGGCTACAGACCTTGTGGCAGCCTAACTCCTGCCAGATTATGCATTTTCTACTACAAAAGCTTATGTCAGGGTCTTTTGAAAGTGCCCGAATGGATATTCAACGTTCAGCCCTAATCGCATCATCAACTGCCCACTTGTTTTTGTATTGGATGTGGATGGCTACCCAGATTGACTTATATCTTGATTCAAATTGCGATCAGCTCTGAACATTGAGCGTCATTCCACTGCGATGATTTTCAACAGACATGCTTCTCCATACACATTCTTCATTCTCCAATGAATGTATACCGATTTTTGTCCTTTCATAGCCAAAAAATATATAAATAAATAACAGTACATTGGTCCTATTTGGTACTAATGTCATCATTATTAATGTTTCATCATTTTCCACATATACTTCAGAAATAAATGAATGCCACAATAATTCCATGCCTCGATGTTGGTGCTTATATACCTGCATCAGCAATGCGCTAATTTGCATATATGCTGCACCCAAATATGGAAAAGCTTTGATCACCCCCAAATGTTTATATATTCAGATGTGTTAATGTGATATTGTATATTATTTAAGGCATTTTCATTTTAAATCAGTTACTACAGAGCTGTATTTTTGCCGAAGCTATACGAGAAAGTGCATACAATTATCAAAAATAGAACTAAAAAAAAAAACAATGTGAATAAGAAACCCAGTCTAAAAATGAAAGCATAAAAAAAACTCATAACAGCATTTTTACTTTTATAATACTCTTATTTTTTACTTTTAACATTGAATAATATTTTAATTGTGCTACAACAGTTGTGTTGTTTGCCCGTGGATGTCTCCATTATAGCTTAGTCATAACATTACTCTTTTTTGCTAACAAAGTTTTGTAAATTAAAGAAATTGTATACAATACTTGCCTGTGGAACACCATTTTGTCGACTTATTTCAACAGTTTCATCACTACGCATGCTGATATAACATAAATCTTCAATACCACAAATACGAGTCCAATCCTGTAATATATCAAACTAAATCACACAATGTGAAGGATAAATAAAATTGCACAACTCAATAACATACACAATTTATTGCTCCATTAATTTTTTAATGGAATTAAGTTTTTTTAAGTTTATTAAAATAAACTTAATTAAATTAAATGAAAAACATTTTTCTTATGAAAATAAATTTATTTAACAAGATTTATTCTAAAGCTAATTAAATGGTGAAAAATTCACCATTTTATGTAATTCAACTTCTCACAGATCAGCAAATTTAAGTAACAAAATACTTCATCTTTTGTGAGGATTGTGTGTGAAAAAGAGGTACAGGTAGAACTGCTTTGTTTGTTAAATTTACTACATTGATTTACTAGTGCTAAGATTTTTACAGCACTTAATATTCTTTTTTCTCAAACAACAAATTATATTAAAAAATTATTGAGATATATACAGATGACCTTGAAAATATAACTAGACATCGTTCAAGAATTGTTGCAAAGGTGAAGAATGTTGGCTCCCACATGTTACTAATAAAATTCAACAAAAAAGCCAAACTCTTGATTATTTAAGTGGCAACTATTGTAATTTACAATCACTCATAGAATATCATATTATAACACCCCTTCCCCAATACACACATAATAAGAATCAAATTTCCAAATATGGTAATATATAGATCTATTTACAACAAACACTGAAGATAGAAATTTAAGCAAGAACGAAAAAGAAATTCGCATCAATCTATCATATAACAAAAATCACAAAACTAAATTTCAGTCATCTTCATCATAACTTCATAAAAATTGAATAGCCATTGCTAAGTGAATAAACAATAAAAAGGTTTATTTAGTTTTCAATAACATATCTGTGAAAAAAAACAGTTTTTATTTTTCACAGCAATAAAAACTTGATATTAGCCTTGACTTGAAATAAAAGCAGCTCTTTGTCTTATAGTAACATCATTGAAGCTGATAAATTTCTTTGAAATGAATAAGAACAAATATCACAGAAAAATATGTTGTATTTAATTATTCTGTAATAATTTAACTAATTTAATAATTTTGACACGAAATAACCCTTAAATCTTTTACTATGATTAAATATGGATTTTATATAAATAAAATAATTGAAAAATAATGAAAAATTCACATTTAATGTCCATTAAAAATTTTGAATTTAGTGGTCATAAAGGTTGGTGACAATTTCTTTCAAGAGCAAACTTCACGATAAAAACATATTTGGGCAATTCACACTCACTTTCGCAAAATGGTTGAAGTATATCTTAATGTTTTGCTGGTTAAGATCCCAGTTATGGCCTATATGTTCTTACTATAAGTATAATTAAAATCAACTATACAACTTTGACTTCTGAACACTAATTCGAAAATCAGGGTTGTATAAGTTTAAAAATACAGTGAAATTTAGTTACAAGGCATCTTTAATTATGATAGAAATTAAATAAAACATTTGTTTGAAATATTTTTTTTTTAAACTTTTATAAATTATAATCTAGATTTATTTGCTATTATCTAAATTATTATAAGCTACAATAAATGCTAATGAACATATTTTATCCTTACAAATGGAAAATTTTATTTGTACATTGACAGTTCTTATAAGACATAAAACATAAGTAGGCGTATCATTTAATAGTTAAATGAAAATAAAGAATTAAAGAATAATTTCGAATACATACATCTTTGCTCTTCTTTATTCTTATGCGAAGGCCTGGATAATGTGGATGAAATGGATTAACAGCTAACTCTACTTCATATACTTTACCACCTTCATCAATTAAAACTGAATATATTTCTGCACCATAATCAGGTACTAATTCAGTAAGCTGTTGTATGTATGAACCCTGAAATTAAAAACATTAATAATCAGTGTAATTTTTTTATAACTGTGCTGTTTTCCTATAATACTAATATATATATATATATATATATATGAAAATTGGCTACTGAAAATACATGTTATGAAAGTATCTAAACATTGTAGTTATTCTAATAACCATAAGCAAAAAGGAAAAGAAACTAAAGCAGAAACAAATTCTCAGATTGGTAGATTTTCTTTATCAAATCACATACATGGTGTTGATTCATTATAGGCACATTAATTCGAGACAGAAATTTTACAGGGGGAGAGGGACAATTTCCCTGAACAACAGTGGATCAATATGATGGCTTTAGGCTCAGAACAATGCAACTGCCTGTGTCTTAAAGTAAAAATAGAAAGGATAACTCACTTTTACAAATCCAGGATTTTGTTTGGTGTATTTCCAGCCCCGACTTATAGCTCTGTCTAGAGGACTGCGGAGAAAATTATCCCAGAAGGAACTCTTTCTTAAAACATGAGGAATAAAGTTTTTACTATTAAATTTCATTGTCTCAGGAGTCGTGTTGCTCTCAAGCATAAGCCGTATAATATCAGTGGCCACTAATCCAAGAGCATTTTCTCTTTTTCCGTTTGACATAATTCTGGGATTCTTCCTTCCACAAAGTCATTTCGAACTTGGTGAAAATAATAATTAAATGTGTGATCATCTGTTTTTCCTATAAAAAATAATGATTAAGAATTAATCATCTTCATAAAAAAAAAAAGACAAAATTTCAATCATGTAAAAATAATTATTTGATTTAAATAGATTTCAGGATAATTATCTTTAAAAAAAAATTTTTCAGGTGTTTAATTCAATAATTAATGAAAAGTCATTAAAATACAAGTGTTTAGTGTCTAAACACTAATTAATTCAGTTTGAATGTGTTATCCTTCATTAAAAACACAGAAATTTCTTCTTATTTCACTTATTTATTAAAAAAATGCTAAATAAAAAAAAAATTTCTCATTGAACTGTTATGAATCATATGCTGTATACTATATTACATTTGTCTTCCTAGCAATTGTGACAATTTTACCAACTAATTTTAAGGGTAATGAGTGAGGTATTATAATTTAAGGCATATAAAACACATCAAGCTTTAAAAATATGAAAACTAATAAACTTACTCTTAAACATGATACAACTGGTGTCAGGAAACGCACTCTAAGGTAAAGATTCAACACACAGCCATTCACAGTTTTTAATACTTTATTTGGAGGGAACCATAATGAATCAGAAGGGCTCCATAAGCCAAATAAATGCCTGCCAACAGGCCCAATTTTCAAATGTTTACATGATTCAACAATCAAGTCTTCGGCTACATAAGTATTCCCAGAAAATTTAAGAGGTTCTTTTTCTAAATAAAATTGAATTGCAATCACTCCAGCCATATCATTTCACGATTTGATTTTAATAGTAATCCAGTAGAATTTAATGAAATTTAATTTTTAGAGCAATTTTAGTCATGTTGGATTTATTTTCAAATTATATGAAGTAAAAAATTTTTCATTTCGGTAAATAAGTAGAGCTTGCAGATATTTTTTCCTGTGTCTGAATTTAAAATTAGAAAAAAAAAAAAAAAATTTAAATTCTAATATGGGAAGATTGCGTAATCACGGGGAATTTGTCAAAAAACATGCATAACAACAATAGTCTCAGTTGAATGATTAACATTGCCACCTAACTATGAGAAATTCTCAGAAATTAAAGCTTTATCTAGATCAGATAATTATTTTGAGTGGCGTGGATAAAAGCACTTCTACCAGTTGGAAAGAATTAAACATAGAAGAATCATAGAGAAATAATAAAATTTCTCTGGTAATGAAAATTATTATTTTCTAAAGATAGAATGGTCTGAATACAAAATTCAGAGGCATAATAAAAAAAATAACAAAAAAATTATATCGACTAAAAATTTAAAAAAAAAAAAAAAGCATCATGGAAACTCGAAACTAGCTAATAGTTAAATTTAATTTATACACTTGAAAAACTTTAAATGAAATGAAAACTCAATTTTATATGATAGCTTGAAAGGGGAAAGTTAGGAATAGCTGATGGAGGGGGTTCAAACCTTATTTCAGCATAAAAGGAAAATAACTTGAAACAATAGAAGGACTTGAGAGATGGGGAATTTTAAATGAAGATTCCATTAACTTTTTGTGAGGAAGAGTTGATCGGATCATTGATTTGTATCTGTTTTTGTTTGCGCATTTTATCTTTGAAAAGTGGATTAGAACTTGCTTTTCTTATAGTATGAGTCCTCCCTTTGATTTTGTTACTGATTTTTGGCTTAGTTGTTGGCATGGAAGTTGTAATGTAGGCTCCATTTGGTTATGGTGGGTGTGTGAAAGAGTATATGTATATATTTATTTTTCCGATGTCGTGCGCATAGAAAACTTGGGATTTGGTGAAATTTGAAAAATAATATCAATGTAAAGAACGTATAAGGCAGAATTTGAAAATTTTGAAGTACGACATGAAATTACTAAAATTGTAAAATGGTATCTGTAGGTAAAAGAGTACTAAGGATTATGGTAGAAATAAAAGAAAAACAATTGAAAGAAATTTGGTTTCTACCAGGATTCAGTAAAAATCTATCCTCAGTATTGGAACCCTAAGAAAGGAACAAAAACAGCAGTTTAAATCCACTCCAGAAAATGTTTAAAAGAACAGCAAATTACGATACAAGAAATATAATTGTTGGACTTTATAAAGCTCACATGTAAGTACTTATTCCAAATAATCCAGCGAAAGTAAATACAGACCTTACAAATAATTTTTATACTACAATTATATAATGAGCGCCATCGTCTGGAGGATCCACGCCATATGAAGAATGTTCTAAAACAACTCGGATTCATAAGTTGAATTAGATACAATAGGCGCTCTTTAATACAGCACGTTCGAGACTACGTTCATATCAGTTTAGAGATTTTTCTGGGTTATTAAGAGTCCGATGTAATTTTTAAGAGTATATAAAAGATATTTAGCTCTAGATAAAAATTTAAGCGATTAAGACATGAGCATATTTAAGTCTTCATCATAATCTGAATCTGTGTATAAATATCCGGCAAAGTAATTCGTCATTTTTATTGTAGATTATTACGGAGATCCTTGGTCGCGTAGCGCGGCCACTAGCTCCTTCTTTGTAAATGTTGAAACATAGCGGTGGTCTCATGCCCTTTGAGTTAATAAGCAAAATAGATAATTAGATGCCCTTTTTTTAAAAGAGAATTATTTATTTAATAAAATTATAAAATGAAAAATATCAAAAATTTCAAAAAATGTAGATGTTGATGAAATCAGTTGCATGTAATAAAACAGAATGAGCAAAGGTCAAATTAGGAGAAAAATAGCTTAGGAGAAAAGCGAACTTTTTCATCTAGGCAGTTGTAAGGAATTAATTTAAAATATTTAGAACAGTGCGGGGAAAATCGTGGGTTCGAACCATCGCACTGTTAGGAACACTTGAGCTAGAATGCGGCGCCTTAGACCTGTTGGTTGTCCTGACTTCTAACTCGTCATTCAAGAAACTACTGTATTAAATTCTTACTAAAGAATTTGCTAACAATAAATTTTTAAGAAATTATAATTTTAAATTACAAATTCTTAATTTTTTTTCTTTCTGTTTTTTTTTATGTTATAAATTGTTTACCAATATGGAAGTTATTCATTATGAAGTTTCAGTTTTCATCTTTTTGAGGTGTCTCAATGCATTGTTCACATATGGTATAGCTCAACAAACATACAAAGGTGGATTGCTGATCTTGATACCTCTTCATGTAATTTCTTTACCTTTGCAGCAATAAGTATTCTACTTTTCTCCGTTTGATGTCTAAATTTAATGGTCGCCGACTTACAATCAGGAGCTGGAATGGTGAACAATGAAACTGGAGGTACTTGAGCATCAGTTAGAGAGCAAATTTTGAGGTATGGTCTTTCGCTATTAAACTAGATCTCAATAAGCTAATGATCCTTCAGAATATGATGACCAATAAGAAAATCAGCGCACAGATCTTTCATCAATAATAATTTTTCCTTTTTAAACACATGTTTTTTGTAGTTGCATAGTCACTCAACTATCCTTAACATCTGAGCTAATAAAGAAATTTGCCCTGGTTATTTTACTGAAATATGGGTTAAACCTCTATATATCATCTTTTACAAGACATTGATTTATAAAACTGATTGAACTACTTTTAAGGGGTTAGAATTCTATACAATTAATTTATACTTATGTTATAAATTTTTGTAGGCAACTAAGTTAGACTAACACTGAACTATAGTGTGAGTTGCTACAGTAAGATTGTGGGAGGCGTACTGGCATTTGATTTACACATTGCTTAATTTGTCCTGTCTTTCCCCATTTCCTGCACAGTACCTCATTAACAGGATATAGATTTCTTATGCAATGGTTGATTCTACAAAAAAAAAAAAAAAAAAAAAAAAAAAACTTTACAGGAGCTGTGAAACTGCTGCTGTATTATTATTCTCAATAATGTTGTGAAAATGACAGTGACAGCTATATGCTCAAAATAAAATGATGCATCTATGTACGATGCTGAGTGTAATTCAGCTAATTCCAACTCCTTAACTTGATCGAAAGCATGTTCTAGCATTATTGTAGAGTTTTCCATCAATTTTTCTGTGATGCTTGGGGTTCTTAAACCTCAAATAAATGAGTCCTTGATGTACTTCCTCTTTACTACCACGGTAATAACTTTGGCATTGCAATCCTTCCTGTGTTGCTCGAGCGTTTGTAAAAATTCAGTAAGGCACATAATCTCTTTCATTCTAGAGGCTAGAAATGTCTGGGGAAATTTCATTTCGTTTTCATCAATCGAGTCCAAATTGAACATAGCAACATCCAACGAGTCATTAACAAACTGAAACATAATAGTAGAAGCGTAATTGTAGCGAAGTGTGAATTTGTTCAGTTCTGCTATGTATGGAATTCAACTAAAAGAATTAGAAAAAGTCTTTTCAGTATTTCTAATTAGCTCCTGCACCCTCACTAAAAAGGATCAACGACAAATTTTTCAGGTTTCAAAAGCTGATCCATCATGGAGTATTCAAACGTAAAACTAATTTTGATTAAATTGTAATGTATTATAATTGTAATGTATAAATAAGCGGAGGAAAATATCTAGAATTCTGCATCTCTTGCATCAAATCACCAAGTAAACAAACAAAATGGTGTCAGAGGGTTACAGTTTACATATAGCTGCAGCAAGAAATTTGAATGCTGATTTCAATGGCGAAATTTATAAAAAAAAAATCTAAATTGCTTTTGTCGATGAATAGATTATATAATCAGTATCATCTTGGTTTTTGGGTGACGTCGACTTTTGTCACTTGGTCTACCCTGGGCTTTAGAATAAGAGCCTTGGCTTTTACATGGCTCGAGCTCGCCGCTTCGTTTAGCGTAAAGAGGCGAGATCCGTCCCGACTTTTTGTTAACATTACTGTCAGATTTTGTTAACAAATGCATTAAGCATAAGAGTCTTATGTATGAAAAATGTCTTTCGTATGTTAAATGTCTTATTTCAACAGTCTAATGTCTTTTCAAATGTCTTATTTCACAACTATTTCCTCTCTTTTTCAATTCCCCCTATTAGCTCACACTCTCCCTATATATATCTTGTTCAAATTTTCAATCGTTAATAAAATACTTTTTATTCATCCACTCAAGTTCAAATACATTTTTTAACTTGTAGTGAATGGCACTTGATGTTAATACAGTTTTTTTCAAACATTAATTCAGTAATTAAATTTAATTAATTAATTTAATTTTTTTTTTTTACATTTAAGTTGCATATATCTACCAATAGATGGCGGCAGATAAATTAAAAAAATAAATGAAAATTATTTATAAAGGACTTTTTGCAATATAGATGAAAAAAAGTAGGAATTGATTTTTTTTTTTTTTTTTTTTTTTTTTATTACTTGTTTTTATTCATTTCGAAGCAGCAATAAAGCAATTTATTATGAAGAATTTGACCACCTTTTTGTTTCACGTTGTACAAAAATCTCATATCACAGTGAATATTAATATTAAACCTGAAATAATGGTAATATGGAAATGAAATATAAAAACTAATATATGAAATATTAATAAGAATATGAAAAACTGCAGGTGTATCGGACCGATCTTTTTTATCGCATTTTACTTCTGCCACAGACTTTTGAATCAACCAGTAGATACTTGTAGAACAATACAGAATTACATGTAAAGTTTAGTTGGGATTCTCATGTTTTATTTCTTAGCATTTGTATTCAATTTTGAGTATTTTATTATGTCAAAAATGTAATTTTTATTCTTTTACTTGTTTTTTTCATCTGCATTATTTTTAGACTTTGAATTTTAATAATACTTTCTAATTGCTTGTAAGGTTTTGAATTGTAAGATAATTTGTAAGATTGATTGATTTTTTTGCTTAATTATGATCTATTGTTTATTGTGGCTGAGTATGTTAGGAGGCTGAGTATGTTAAGAAGTCACGATGTCTGATGGAGCTCTTGCGCCAAAGGCAGAAGCCAGTTGCAATTCTGAATTTATAAAATATGTAACTCTTTGAATGACGTTAGAAAAAAAAGCAGCAGAATAACGGCGGGAAATATTCTTTTGTTTGATTGGACGTCATAAAAGCAGAAATATTTTATTAAAACCTTTGATTAAATGTAAATATTGTACATATTATAATAATGCTGCAATGTAAATATTGTACATATTCCAATAATGTTTTTATTTGGTCTATGTGTGAACTTTAAACATGAATCTTAAAATAAACATTAATTTCTCCCAAAACCATGTTAATTACCATTTATTTCATCATCTACGCTACAGAAAAAAAAGCCATTACGCAAAGAAGGTAGCAAATAAACTTATTCAGGAAAATCACTTGAATCACAGGAATGACTTGTTTAGGCTGTGTGTGTAACTTGGATCGATTTCAGTTTTCTCTCACATATCAGTTCTTAATTTCTTATAATTCCGTATTATAGTTTTAAAATATACTCATAATTATTCAATTCCTCCCTATTAGCTAACACTCTCCTATATATATCGTGTTCAAATTTTCAATCGCTAATAAAATGCTTTTATTCATCCACTCAAGTTCAAATACATTTTTTGAACTTGTAGTGGATGACACTTTATGTTAATACAGTTTTTAAATATTAATTCATTAATTAAATTTAGTTTTTTTTAGATTTAATTTGCATGTATCTACTAATAGATGGCGCCAGATAAACTTAAAAAAATGAATGAAAATTATTTATAAAGGACTTTCTGCAATATAGAAAAAAAAAGTAGTGGAATTGACTTAAAATTTTTTTTTTTTATATTACTTGTTAAGTACTAATACTCAACATTATTAATGAAAATAATTATGATAGCTTCACCTTATGTAGGCCCCTTTCGTTTTCTCCCTGACTTCTTCTTTCTTTCTTCTCATGGGAGGGTAGATATATCACTTAATTTGACTTATGCATTCTTAATACATTTAAAAAATGAGGGGATATTATGCTTTTGGATTTAATTTACAGATATATAATTAATAAAAATATTGAAACAGATATTACAGATATACAATTAGATATTACATATATATAATTAATAAAAATATTGAAAGCTGATATATAATCCACAGATATGGATAAAAGAAAAATTATATTCAGGAAAAGGAATAATTTAATTAATTTTTATATAAAAATATTTAAAATTTTTTACTTTAAGTTTTTATAATAAACTTTTATCGATTGTTACTAAATAAAATATATTTTATTCACTATATCAAAATTTAAAAAAAAATACATGATTTATCATATGAAAAGACTGTTTTAATTTTCAATAGGGCATATTGTGTTCTATGATAGAAAACAACGTTGTATACTTTCAAGGCATGGAGTGAATGGGTTTAATAACAAGAAACTAAGGTATTTTGTTCTGCTCCTGGAAAAATCTATGAAAAATGTTCAACTGATTGTGGAGGCAATAAGCGAACAGTTAACAAATTTGTTGATTTTGTTTGTATGTTTATTTATTAGTGTAGATATTAATACTTTATAATTACTGAAGATTTGTGGTCTGTACTGTCATTTTTTATATTCCTTGAACTGAAAAAGCGTATTTTAATTTCTTCGTTTGTGTAATAATCTGAAAAGATGTTACTTTATTTTAGAATTTTTAGAACTTTGATTTTATTAGTGCAAAGTGATTAGGGTTTTTACTGATTTGATAATTTGTTGAAATAAATAATTTTTAGTTTTTATTGATGTAGTCTGGAATTACTGTAGAGTAAAGGACCACAAAAGTGGGGATTTTATCTCTCTATACCACTAGGACTTCAACATTATATTCCTGATGATGTGCAGATCGATGAAACTATTAATAGATACCAAATTGGTCACTTTCGTTCATAAACGAATTATTGATCCAAGTGTTGTATGTCTTCCAAGTGAAGATCTGTCATTTATTGCCAGGTAGGCCTTTAATCTCTAGTCCACAGTCTTCTATAAAAATACAGGAATATCTAACGATGAATCTACCGAGAAGAGAATATATCTTCACTCATTCACTCATTCAACAAGATTGCTTTCTCTGCAGGAAACTTAGCGAAACACTGTTAAATAAACATAAACCATACAGTTCAATGGGTCTCGAATAGTTTGAAATAAAATGTAGGTAACCAGTAACTGAAAAAGATATTGAAGAAGAATGCTGTTCATACTGTGGTTATACCTGTCCATATGTGTTGAATACTTTATGTTTTCACGATATTACAGCCCCACTAATTAGTATATATTACAAGGTATAAAAATTCGATTCCATAATCTGAAAAACCCTTTTTTGCTTTTTTTTGCCTACCGATCCTCTAGGTTAATTATTTGACTGCATCACGTTGTTTAAATATATTCTATATCACTCGAAAAGAGTTCGGTGTTCACTATTTCCTTCATCAACCGCATAACATTTAATGCGAGACATTAATGATGATGCGTATTTATTTTTTCTGACAAATTCTACATGTTCCAGTTTATATTAATTTGGCCTGTTAATCTCTTTTCTTTAATTTCTTCCAAAAACAAGTAACAATATCATTAATTTTTACTAAACTCACGATTTTGAGTCATTATAATTTGCTTAATCATGAGTATATGTTTGTTATAAAAAAAATAGATTCGAGAAGTTTTTATCTGAGTGGCACTGCATTTATTTATTTTCTTGAAATAGAATATTTTATTTTCTATACATGTTTCCTTTTAGAAATGCAATTTTTAATATCTATTGCTTCACTATTATGTGCATTTTATTAATATAATTTGTATTTATTTAATAGGCATTGTATAATTACATTGTTATATATAAATATAACAATATAACGTTATTGTTTGTATTTAAATGGGCATATGTGTACATTTTATGTATATAATGGTATAAATAGCATTTTTAGGTTTTATTTAGTTTTTATTCATGGTAATACATTGATTTTACCAATTGATTTATATATATATATATTACATATTACATAAAATTTGTTGACATTATTAAGAAAAACTGGTACTTTTGATATGATACCCCCATATTATTGATATATTTAGCAATTTTAGTTGGCTAGAGACAAATCTCAAATGCGACATTTGCTTTTGAGACTTATTTTTGGATTACTATTCATATTTTGTCTAAACGTAAAATATAATTTTATATTATCTTAATTAATATTTATTATAAATGTATTATTTTCCTTTTTAGATGATATTGCAATTACAAAACGAATAAATAATTATACATCGAAAATATTTTCAAAATATTAAGCAAATTTGAATGGTTTTTCTAGTGATTATTTTTACTAAAAACGCAGAAAATCTTCTTTTTATAGTTTGAAATTTGTCAATTTTTTAAGTGGAAAACATCTAAATAATAGAATTTCAGTTAAAAATGAATTTTTATGCAAATAAATAGTATGATTTGAACAGTAGTTACTCAAACGCAATTTATATACAACTGATACTTAAATTGTTTATCACAGTGTTTTGCTATAATCTTGTTCTTGTAAAAAATTACTTCAAGTGTTTATTTCTACTTTTAAATTGCATTATATTTTTAAATGTATACATCTTTCAGTATATTTTATTGAAAAATGTATTTTATTGAAATAATGTTGCAAACAAAGTAAACAAAATGAAAATTCAGATTCGAAAGAAAAATTTTATTGAAAAAAAGAAAAAGGGAAAATAATTTTTTTTTTTTTTATTAAATACTTCTCACCTTCTTAGAAGAAACTTTGGATCAGAAAGCATTCAATAAATCTATAACATCAAGATGTTTAGAAGATTAAAGAATAATGGTTAATGACATGTCTATTTTATAGCTGCACACAGTCATCAGAAAAAAATATATTTCTACACTCATTATTAAAATAATCATGACAAGATTTGAGAGTATTTATTAAAAAGGATCGAGTCTGAAGCACCACCTTTTAACACGAAATGAAATTATTTGTCAATAAATTGATATAAAATTCCATTTATATAGTCATTAATTTAAAGCTACTTGAATTTCCAAATAGTTATACAGATCTTGATAATTATAATCAATATTTTATATAGTACAGCATTAATTTATAAATGTTTTATTATGTGTCAATAATTGCTAAATTATTAAAAATAATATAATTAAATGATCAAATCAAATCTTGCCACGTTTATAAATTTGTCTGACAATTTAGAAAAATGTATATAAATTATTCTAGTATACTCTAAGTCATATGTGAGAAGTTTAACTTTCCGTATATATTACCACAGTCTCTGTTGCTTATGATGGAGAGTAATATTTCAAGTCCTGTCCTTTTCGTCAAAATATGCAGTTTTTTTTTTAACATTTAAATCACAGTACATCCTTTATATCACTCGTTGCTATACAATTAATCTATATGTATATATATTTTGTCTGGTCCTCAGCATAGTAGTAGAAAACAAGTATTTTTTATTTTTTGAGATACATTTTTTTAAAAAAAAGGCATTGAAAGCAAAATAAAATCATCCAAACAATATTATTTTGCAATAAGATGTTAATATTAACAAGTTCATTTAAATATTTTTAATTTCTTAACCAAATAACAAATTTTGTGTCATAGATAATTTTACTACAATAATAGCAATTTAAACAAATTTATTGTCCAGGTTTCAAATAATTTGCCAGTTTTCCTTCAAATTTCAAAATATTTAATTTTTATATGCTTCTTAAGGCATTTAAACTTTCTTTTATAACCAAATTTCAAAATGTTTTCCGAACATTTTTTTTTTTTCATAATAGAGAATTTTTGATCCTCATCACGTGAAATTTCGTTGTAATATATTACATAATGTAGTGGAATTTCCAAGTTTTCCCTAATAGAAAGAAGCACTGAATATTTGATAGAAATAAACATATGAAAAAGAAATACTTATGATTATTTTTTCACAAAATAATAAAATTACCATATGAACAGAAAAAGTTAAAATCAAAACAATCAGATATGAAAGTAATTTTGATATAATTGTAGAGACGCCATATTTCCATCATCACTGTAAGTAATATAAAAAATTTTGATAATATGTAAATTAATTATTAGTTTACAAATCATATAAACCTATATAAAAATATTATTTAGAAATATTCTAAACAATAATTTTTTATATTTATGAAAATACAAACAATTAACGAAACCTCGACAATAATTGGAAAATTCCATCAAAAATATAAAATTTATTTTTTGGTGGAATTTATATATATATAACATATAGTTACTGATTACAAGTATTAATTTATAATTATAACACTACTAGATATATATAAATAATAACACTACTTTACATATATATATCAGCATGAAATTAAACAAAATTCAGAAAAATCCTGCATATATTTAACTATGATCTAATATTAGCATAATAATAAATCAGTTGTTCAATTAATAAATGCATATTTTTTTAAGCATAAAATAGTAGATATCAACTTTTAAATGTAAATTCTATCAATATAAATTATTTTTGATGTTTAATAAAATTACATAATCACATGCTAAGGATTTGATATAAATTTGATAATATCTTTTTTAAAAGGATATATTTGTAATTACATCGTTCATATTATTTTATTAAGATAAATTTTGTAAAACTACAGTGATTTCTTCCTTTTTCTCAAAATATTTTTAAATAAAAACAAACGTTTTATTTATTGTAATTTAAGAACTACAGTAATAACATTCTTCTGCTTTTCTTGTTTACATAAAATATTTTGCATTAGAGTTTCTTTATAAATGCAATAAAAAAAATCATATTATGTAGGTAAAGAGACAGTTATTTTTTAATTAATATTAGAACAAACAATTTTATATTAATAGAACTTCTGATAATATGAAGTTTAAGAATTATTGATTTCGATGTGTTTTAAATAATCCTAGCATTTTTATACTAATTTATTTATTTATTTTATAATGTAATTATTTTCATTAAAAAAAGCGATTAAAAATTATTATTCAATTTCTGTTTATTATATTAATTATTACTTTTAACAGTTATAAATCTCATCTTTGACATAATGACGTTTTGGACAAAAGCGTTTTAAATTTCCTCTGCAATCTTTACAGCTCAAATGCCTGATTATTATTAACACAAAATTTAGCATATTTTATTTCGATATGAATTCAAAAAAAGTAGGAATTCTGATTTTAATGAAAAAAAATAAAAATCATGGTATACCAATTTTTAAGGATTTACAGAGAACTAAATAGCTTGTTTAATGACAGTTGGAAGTTTATGAAACCATATTAAATAAATAGATGTGCATATTTACATTTGCAGAAAACAAAAAAATTTATAATTATACATAGATTAGCACTATTATAATTATAAATAGGTAACATGGATGATAATTTATAGTTCTTTGTGTAATGTTTTAATGGGAGGAACACTAAGTAATATCTATGCAATTTTTTATACGAATATGAATGACTTAGGATTAAAAATGTTTATTATATTTAAAGTATAAGACACAAGAATATAAAAAAAAAGTTAATTTTATGTTTGATTTTTGTTAACTTATTTCATTTAAAACAAGTCGATTTTTGTATATTCAAACTTGAAAAATAACTTATTCACGTATTATTAAATTAAAGATATAAATTTCTGCAGAGCTTGATAAATGTGCACATCTTCGTATATCCAGCCATTGTATCACATATTTTATTAGTTGTGATATTGTGAAATCATACATTAAATCATGGCAATTTTTACATCGATTATTTTTTTAAAATTTCGATGAATTTTTGACAGTACACAAAAATCTAAACATTCATATTCGCATTAAAATAACCTTAATCCTAGTGCCAAAAAATGTATTTTTTTTACTTATCCATATTTACCATTTTTAATTAACAGACAAAGAAGCTTATACGATATAACAGTTGGATTCTTTTCAATTTTAAATAATCATTCATCTTATAATAATTTTTCATTTTTTATAATTCTTCGTAAAATATTACTTGAAGTTCAAATAATGAATTATTTTTGATATTTATCAAGTTTTTTTTTATATCTCTATTAAATTAATAAACATATGCAAAATAATACTCATAAAAATTGATTAATTAAATTGTAATGAAGTACAAAAATATATTTATTATATTCAATAAAATAATTTGTTGTGCTTGCTAACGTATCATAATATTTTTTATAGATTATTCATTGTGTTTATCTGTAAAAACTATTGTTTACTAATTTCATCTTGATTATTATTAAATTATTTCTTAAATTATAAATGTTGTAAAATTAATAAATAAAATTTAAATAAAAAAAAATTTTAACGAAACCAATTGAAATAATTCAATTTTGAAATTGTTATTATAATAAGTTCTTTTTGCAAGTAAAGCAGAAGTATGTTAAACACTTTAAATTATTAATTTTCAAAAATACATAAATTAAAAATATACAGTACAAAATTAAGAAAATATTAGAGATAAAAGCTTTTAAAAAAATGGTTAATAACTAATAAATTACTTAATTTACATAAATAAATTACTAATAAAAATAACTGGAAATGTTAACAAAATTATTACACATGGTTCAATTACAATGTTTTTAAAAGTATAAAATCTAACTTCATTATCATAATACATATATTCATTATCCTTATCATAAATAATGCAAATATAGAAATATCCTATAAAAATTTTTGTAGTAATGATTACAGCATTTTGATTACAGTTTAAAAATTAACACATAGAACTGCATACTTTCACATAGGAACGTCTTATTTCAGAGGAATGGAGTATGCGTATCATTTGAGAATTATTATACGTAACTGAAATTTATTCTTATAATGAATAATGATATATTGTAGTACATCTAATGGAAATATATCTATATTGTAATACATCTATTTTCAGTATGAAGAGTTTGTATTATAAGGTACAGTGTAAACTTCACTGATTATTGCTTAAGATATTTATATTTTTAAATTTCATAACTGAGTAAAATTGCATATAAAACTTAAAAGCAATTTCTCTCAGTAGTTGGGTCATAATCAAAAACTTCAATGAATTCTTTCAGAGAGATTATTGAACAACAATATTTGTACAAAATAATAATTGACTGAATGAATATTAGTAAAAAGGCTAATCCAGGTTCAATCGAATTATATTAATATCCAAAATCGTCATCATCAAAAAGTTCATTAACTCCACAATCAACAGCAAAATGTTAACATAATGTAGTAAAATTAAATAGATTATGATGATACATAATGCAAATAGTTTTCAAATTACTATCAGTCTATGTATGGATAACTGCAGTTTAGAATAAATTCTGTAGTGCGGAGTTAAAAATTTTCTCAACTATTTGTTTCATAGTCCACCATGAAAAAATATGATACCAAACCTTATGCAATATAATTAAATATCTTTAATAGGATGTATCCATGTATCAATATTAATTGATAATACGAAGTTATTATGATGCTTCAATAAATCTATGCAACTTTACATTTCAAGGTCTTGTGTCTTCTTAAAGGTAATGCAGGCTTAAAAATCATTAATGCTACTGAGAAAAGCTAAATTTCTAAAATATGCAAAAATACAAAACTTCTAAAATTCTTTACTTTACAAGAACAATTTTAAATCTATTTTTGTAACTTATGTAAAAATCTTTGATATACTTCATAAATAACTATCTCTCATTTTCGGTAATATACATTATTCTTACATGCGAGCATTTCTTATTGCAGGATCTCCATGAAAAGACCAATCATTTTTGTTTTTTTTTTTTCCAAGACTACAACCATAAATATAGAGTAAAATGTTCAAATCTCTGTCTAAACTTTTCGTGACATGAGAGTTAGACACTAAGATAGTTTTTTGAGAATGTGTTCTAATTCTAATATTTATATTTTTATGTTTCATAGAATTTAATTTCTAATTTATTTACAATAAAACTAAAGGCAAAATAAATATTTCATTGTTTACCGACGAAATTGCTAGCCTTCGTTTGTAGATAATTTGTTTAAGCTTGCTAAGTTTGAGACTGCTAACAATTTCTAATTCGGTCATCAATAAATGGATTTCGATATTGCTTGCTCAGAAGCACATGTCTTCTCATAAGATTTCATTTTGCAGAAATAGATCCATTATATCAATTACATTTTATATGAAGCTCCATTTATTTGCTAAAATAAATGAGAAGAACAACTTACAATAACATTTGCTTATTTTTCAAAATGTACTTTCTTTTTCCACTGTTTTGAATTCTTTTATACATGTACCATTTTCCCCTTTCTGGAAATATTTCAGATTTTTCATTGATCCTTTTTACATAAAGTATAAATAAACCAAAATAGAAACAAATGATTAAAGTATTTAAATGTTACCCATGACGTAGATTTACAAGCAGCATTCTCTGATGTGATAAAGAAATTGCGCTAGGCAAAGGGACATACATAAAACAAAAAAAAAATTAAAACAATTTGTTTAAAAGTGAAATAATAAAGCAATAAAATGAATTTCAGAAAAAATTTTAAATCAAATTTCAGAAAAAAAACTAATACATTTTTAAGATAACTTTTGAAATACTCTGAAACATTTTCAGTATTGATGGACCATAGGATTACAAGAACTCTTGGCAACAAATAGGTTTTACATATTTGGCTTGTTATCTTCAACAGAAAAGCAGATTAGCAGTACATGTAAGTACTATAAACGAGATAATCCGATTAGTAATTATACTGAAATATAATTTATTTATAGATTACAGTTAACAAGTAAATTAAGAGTCATTTCATGTATCAATTTAATTAGTATTTACAAGTATATTATTGCCCACAATGTAAGTCTAATAATAATAATAATAATAATAAAATATAACACTAACTATAATAAACTAAAATGGATATTAGTGGCAAGGCATAAAATGACTAGACTTTTCTGGAAGACCCAATATTTGTACTCAATTGTACGTGGCATATACGACGCTTTGTAAACATTGATTCAGTAAAAAACATAAAATAAATACACATTTCATAGCACATCTTATTGTATAAGAAATAAATTATGGAATGACTTTAATTACTTCTGTCAGTAAAACACAGTATCACATTATAAGATACTAATTTGATACTATTGTCCTCATAAAAAACACGAAACAAATGCAAGCAGTACTTAAATGTTACAAAATATATTGTTTCTACATTTAAGACTCTTTTTATTAGTCCCAATATCAATAAATAAAAATCAACTCTAGAAAGGCTTGCTCTTAGAAAAAAATAGTAAACTAAGTCTACAAAGACACTACGAAATATTCGATGCCAAGTTTGTAGACATATACAAGCAAATTTAAAACGAAACCACTTTGCAGAAAAGTGTCTCGTCTATGTATATATAAAGGCAGTTTTGAATCTTCAGATGGTATTTAAAGGGAATTTTTAACTGAAGTACTCGTTAAAAACTTTTCTTTCTTAATTTAGGAACAATCTATATGTCTTGAGTGGTTCCTCTTACACAAAATTGCTTTTATATATATACATAGTTTTTTTTATTTACATAACATACTCTGAGAATGTTACTTTCACAAGAAAAATGAGCAAAAGCACAAATCAATTATGTTTGCCACATTCAAACTCTCTACCCAGGAACACAATTTCTACAATTCTGATATATCGTAATAATATTAATTATAAATTAGCATTTCTAGTCCTATTATGGTCCTGGGTCCTATTAAGTATCCCTATGCAATGTAATGCACTAATATTTGGTCAGAAAGTTAGTATCAACTACATAAAATATCACAAAGCAAACTATGGCACTCGTGGTTATAATTTCAGTAGTAATGAAGTAATTTGAAGTAGTTTTAGTAGTAAAAGATTTTTAAAAATAAATTTAACGATTAGAAGTTTTTAATCGAAAAAAATTATTGTCAATCATGAATAATTTTCTCTTATTCTTTATACGCAATCTTTCCTTAGCATTCATCTGTAGACATCTTTTACAAGAAAAGAGCATTTTTATTCATTTCCATTTTAACAATCGCTAGAAATTTGCCATTTCGTCATGTAATTCAAATACATTTCTACCATTAATTTTTAATTTGAAAAAATTTGAATAACATAAATCGATTAATGTCATAATAAAATAAATCGATTTATGTTTTTAAATTTTTTATAACATAAATCGATTAAAGAATATTTTTGTAGCATAAATCGATTTATTTCGAACATTCAGATTTAACTAAATAGTGTTATATATAATTACGAGAGCCGAAATTTTCTTACACTTCATTAAGTTAGAGAAACTGTGCAACTATATTCTTACAATCTACACTTAAAATAACTTATTTTTACAACTATAAGAATAAAAATATGCAAGTTTGTTTTAAATTAAGGCGAATTAATGTTTTATAAAAAACATTTTTGTGCGCAAATTTAAAATTTAAAGATCAACTAATTCTTTAAAAAGTAGACACGCTTACAGTTATGAAATTCAATTATAATACTTAAAAAATTTATAATTATTTAATATTTCATAAAATTATTACGTCCCATGTAGTATTAATTTTTTTCTTAAAGTTAGATTAAACTTTTACGAAAAATTCTGTGGAATTTTACTTAAGTTCTAAGTTGAAATATAACCACGATTGAAAAAAATAACAATTATTATAACTTCTAAATACATATAACCAACAAACAAAACGTATGACAGCCACAATAACAAACTTTTTTGGCATGTTCAAACACGCATTATATATGTACAAGTTTTCACTTAAATAATGATAACCAAAACAGGCCTTGATCTAGAAAGTATAATCACTGCATATTTTTAATGAAACTTTTTAGAAATTTCTCGTGTTGTGTATAAAAAAACAACATATGAATAAAAAATATAAATAAACAACATATAAATAATAAAAAATATATTTGTTGTTTAGTTTGAAATGTCAATCAATAAACCAGTTTGGCTTTTTTAAAGATGCTTTTGTATTTTAAAAGCGCATACAAAATAAATGATGAAAATATTTTAGAAAGTAAGTTGTTTTATTAATAAATTGGTTTTTTAAAATAAATTAATAAAATTTAAATTCCAAAATAATTTTTCATAATCAATTTGATAAAAAAATTTTGCTTTCTGATCAAAAACTATTTTTGAAATTTAGTTTCAACTGATATAACAAGCATGACTTATCATATGAAACCTTTTTTTTTCTTAATAGATGTCCTGAAATGCTTCTAAAACAAAGATATTAAAAAACGCTTTTGTTCCCTTTTAATACATTATATCAAACCATTATTCAAAATTCAAGTAATGCATAAATATATTTCCCCGTAATCTCAAAACACATTTTTTTTTTTTCAAGTAGTTAAATCCGACATTCAGGTTACAGTTCTCAATTACATTTGAGTCAAAAGAGGTCTCTAAATGTTATTAGAATAAAAGTCTATATGTTTAGTGAAATGTTAGTGAAATACATCATCAAACTGGATGAATTGGAAGAAAGTATTATTAACAATTTCTTAAAATTTGCTTAGTGAAGAAGAGCAAATAGTCGAAATGATGATCACTCTCAACGGCCAACTAATTTAAATTTTAAAAGATTATGAAAAAGAAACTCTCAATTTATCTGTAAGAGTAAATGAATTAGATGAGATGGGTATGTTTAACAAAAAAAAAAAAAGGATTTGAAAAATAATAATTAATGATAGGACACTAAGTGAATCCAGTAAAATAAATATAAGTAGTAAAAATTTTTAAATTTTAAGGAAATTAACCCAAAGAAAAATATTTCATATAATGTATTGACGAAAGACAATGAAAAGCAGTATACATTCCTAGATCTGACCTGTGTCGCTTACCAAATTTCCAACAAATTCATTTGTGTACACCAAGACAAAATTGGAGGAAACACTACTTCATTTTCCAAGTAATTGGTCGCAATCCACCACACCATACTCTAAGAGAAGGCTGCAGGCGATGAAGACGAAGTAAAGAAAAAACATCACCATGGCCAATCCTACATTCATCTTCCATTTGAAGGCTGCAATGGAAATAATCACGAACAGCAACATTATGAACAGCAAGAGCAGGGAGCAGGCCATTCCAGAACTGCTCACTTCCACTGGACCAAAGATGAGGCAAGACAGGAACCAGGGCAGGGGGAGACTGAACAACACAAAATTTAGAGAATCGTTTATTTTTATATTCTGGTAAAAGATTATATATAGAAATTATATCAACATTTTACTGCAAGATAATTTATTTTGATTTTTTCCTAATTTGAAGGGAATATTTTTTAATAGCGTGTGTCAAATATATGCTGTTAGTTTTTAAAACAAAGAGTTTGTAAGCAAATATTTATGCTGGTTTAAATTTAAGTACTATTACTAGAATACCCGATTTGTAGCATTAGGGTTGCTAGCAGATGAATTAGTTTGCTAGAAAGATATTAATGGAAAATCGGATTGATATTGATGAAATAGGAATATTCATCAATATTAAATCTATCTATTATTCAAGATAAGAATAATATGTTTTAAAAATCGAAAATAAACATGATAAATAATTTAATAAATTTATAAATTCATTTCATTAATGAATAATCCATTACAAAAACCGTATTTTTTAAAACATTTATATTAATTTTAAATGTACAGAAATAATTTTGTTACAATTTAGTTCAATTTCCATAATTAGTCTCTGCAATATGAAGGAAGGAGGTTTGGTAAGCGAAGCCAAACCGAAAGTTTTCTTGTAAAAGGACGAAATATGATGAAAAAGATGAACATTTATTTATCTTTTTCATCTATTATTCCGATTTATCTTTTCATCCTTTTGCAAAGGATGAAAAAGATAAATCTGTATGACAGGAAATCTTAACATTGAACTCCAAGAGAGGGAGATGCTGACCTTGGGGTTTTGTTTCAAATTCCAATAGCAGAAAAGTGGATGAAATGTAGAAATTTCCCAATGATTCATCGTGGATAATGCTGAATCTTTGTTAAAAGCGCCATTTTTGTAGTGAATGAGATGTCCAAATGATCAGGTCCAATTTGTCCAGTATTAATTAATATTGTTTATAATAATCTTGACCTTGGGATGATAGTTTTAAATTCCGAATAAGCAAAATATGGATGAAGTGTAGAAAGTTTCCAATGATTCACAGCGAATAATGCCGAATCTTTGGTAAATCTGGCATTTTTATAATGAATGACATGTCAAAATGATCAGGTTCAGTTTTTGAAAAATTTAATTAATATTGTTAATAATAATTAAACAATATTAATAATAATAGTTACTAAAACAATATTCTAATTGTTTATTGAATACCTTATGTAATAAATTTTCTTTTGAATTTTAAAATCCAGATAAAATAATTACCAAATAAATTCTAACAATATGAAAATAATCGCGATCATTAATTTCTTGGTAGCAGTTTTTTAAATAACACTCATTTTCTATCAAACATATTTTAAACACCTTTACGCAAAACGCAATTTTTAAATCGATGAACCAAGAACATCAAATGCGTTTTAAAGCGATCACTGCGAAAAACTTAAAAAAAAAAAAAAAAAAAAAAAAAAAAAGAAGCCCCATTAATAATATTCCATAACTTGGCTCGTGTCGTTAACTTTCAGAAATTCAGAAAGTGACACCGCCTATTATGTTGTGGAAATCAATCGATGCGATTGTGCAGTTCGTGATATACGCTTTGCTGGAACTAATGGATGACGCATTCACTTCTATAGTTCAAGGTCTGTTACACGGGACGCAGAATTATCCTTGCGCTCCTTTTCATACTCAAAAAGAAATTGGTGGGTGTTAAGTTGCTTAGAAAAGCACTGGCATTCTTTTAGATGAATGTAGGGCATTTTTTACCTTTCGTGAAAATAGGGAAATTAGTCTTTTATAAGTATGGCAATTAAGTCGCTTAAAATATGCAGTTTATTTGACAAAAATATTAATTTTTTTATAAATGAATTATCAATGCACATTCAAACAATAGAAATAAACTGAAAACTCTCCAAATATTAATACTAAAAAGAAATATATATTTATGTATAATGTATATTATGATAACATAAATATATAAACGCAAAATAAAATTAAAAAAAAAAAAAAACTTTTTTGTTTATATCTGTTTTTATACTTATTTATATTAAGTATTTTTATGAAAATTATTTAAGTGAACAATTATTATTACCAAAGATTAACTACGGAGAAACTTTCTACACTGCATCCACAATTTGTCATTGGAATTAATTTATTCGCATAAAGTAGATGCTACGTTTCTTATATAATGTACATAATGCTCATAAATTGTCAATACTCTTTGAATTAAATTTCAAAAATTAGTGAAATAAATGACCAAACGGTTAATACATGGTTAAATCCGTATAAATCAACTCTGTGTTGATAAATTCCCGGATTAACCACCGAGGAACTTTCTACACTGCATCCACAATTTGCCACTGAATTAATTTATTTGCATATGCTTATACCATAGATTCTACGTTTTTATATAATGAACAAAATATTCATAAATTACAAATTATTAATTCTTAAATTATTATTCCGTGGCTAAATGCGTATAAAACAACTTTACGTGTTGTTAAATTTTCAAGCTTCCTTTAGTACGTCAACATCCAGATGGATCTGAATTTCAAATCTTTTTGCATAATTTCACATTTCAAGTATAGAAATAATAAAAGTGAATGTCCTTCAAAATACAGTAACATCTTTGATACAACTTTGAAGTTCCTGTAAGGTTAATAGCAGATGACTACACACATTTTGAATGTGACTTTTCAATTAAATGCCACTAGTGATCAAAGTCACTCTACTAGCTTATGGTACAATTTCAGTTTCAGCTGTTTTATGATAAATTTTAGTTTAAGATGCTTTATGAGTCAGTTCTTTAAATTATTAAATTTAGATATCAAAACATGTATTTTTCCTCACATGATCAAAGCTTAAATTATTGAAATCTTTTAGAGTAAAAATCTAATTATTTTATTTCTGTTCTTAAAAATAATGGTCCTCATTTACATCAAACACATTTTTCATGTTACACAAAAGTTAACGTGATATATATGTCACAAGATGTATAAATTATTTAAATCCCTGAAATCTCAACATTGCATTTACATAGCCTAAAATCTGCTCTATAAATTTCTTAGATCTTATGTTAGCAGTTTTTTTTTAAATCAAAGTCCGAGTTGAATGACTTTTAGTAACATCATTATTTTAACATACAGTGAGTGTAAAAAGTATTCGTACAGTACGACAATTGATTTAAAAGAGATCCGTTCATAAAAATTATAAACATAAATTCCATTTTAATTAATTATAAATATATAATAGAACATATTTTCACTAGTTTCATGTGAAATTGACAGAAAAATAATTTTATACATGAATACATATTTACAAAACTGAAACGATCCAACATCTTGTGGTGTAAAAAGTATTCGTACACTAAAAGAAATGCAAATTTTTGTAAGTTATTTTGTGATTGGTTTAGCCATTATGATGTAGTTAATTGACGTCATCTTGTAAGTTACTTAAAAAGGTTCTTCAGTGGAAATTTTAATGTAGTGAGAAACTAGAAATTCTGTAGTGGGTCGTAAAAGTAAAGAGACAAGTGTTTCCGAAAGAGAACTGATTTTAAAGCTCCGTAAAAATGGTAAATCGTACAACAAGATTTCTGATCTGGTCGGTAGACCCCGTTCAACCGTGCAGTCAATAATAAAAAGTTTGCTGCCACTGGAAAGGTTCAAAACAATTCTCGTACTGGGCGACCATGTCTATTGACATCATCTGACAGACGGTTTCTGGTACGTTCAGTAAAGAAGGATCCCAAAATAAGTCCTCCTACATTAACATCAGAACTAAAGAACATGGGGACAGCAGTCTCAGTAAGTACTGTTCGAAATGCATGCAGAAATGAAGGTTTCCATGGCCGTTTGCGAGACGAAAATTCTTTGTTAGTGTGAAGAATCGGAAGCTGCGATTGTCTTTCTCCAAGCAATACATTAATGAAAATCCAGATTTCTGGAAAACGATTATCTTTACAGACGAAAGTAAATACAACATATTTGGATCGGACGGGAGACGAATGGTATGGAGAAAGCGCAATACAGAAATGCATCCTAAGAATTTAGTGCCAACAGTGAAACATGGGGGTGGAAGTCTGCTTGTTTGGGGTTGTATGAGTGCTTCTGGGTGGGCAAATTAGTCTTCATTAAAGGCATTATGAATCCTCAACTTTATATTGACATTTTAAAAAATAATTTAGGACCTAGTGCAACAAAAATGGGCTTGAATGGTGATTGCGTTTTCATGCAGGATAACGACCCCAAGCACACAGCCAGAAACATAAGGCTCTGGATACTATATAATACCCCAAAGTTCATGAAATTTCCTCCTCAATCGCTGGATCTCAACCCCATCGAGAATTTATGGAATGTTCTTTATAAAAATATTAGATCCAGACATATTTCTAATAAAAATGATTTGGAATCAGCTCTTAATCAAGAATGAAACGCCATATCTAGCTCAATAAAAGCAAAATTGGTGGAATCGATGCCAAAGAGACTCAAGGCAGTTATTCGAGCTAAAGGATATCCTACAAGGTATTAGCTGAAATATTATGATTGTATTGGCCAATATATGCCTGATGTATGAATCTTTTTTACACCACAAGATGTTGGATTGTTTCAGTTTTGTAAATATTTATTCATGTATAAAATTATTTTTGTGTCAATTTCACATGAAACTAGTGAAAATATGTTCTATTATATATTTATAGTTAATTAAAATGGAATTTATGTTTATAATTTTTATGAACGGATCTCTTTAAATCAATTGTCGTACTGTACGAATACTTTTTTACACTCACTGTATATGAAAGGAATCAATGAGAAATGCATGGAATTGAAAATTGTTTCTTCCAGTATGTTAGTTCATATTGGTGTTAAGTATCAAAATAAAAAATCTGAAAATCGTTCTCTCTTATTGTAGTTTATGTATCATTTACTACAATACATAAGGCTTTATGTATGACGTTGCACACAGAGAACTACATATATGAACAAATTGTTATATCTTTTCATACGAAAAATTTCGTATGCTACTACAAAACATATTTCAGATATCTAACTAAATACTACAGTACAACAATACCTAATCATCCAATTCTGACGATACTAAAAGTCAACGAATTTGTATATGTGTAAATCTGTTAATTTTATAAGCGTGCAATTTTTGATTTTAAATTGAATTTTAAATAGTTAAAAACTATACATTTATACTTTTGTAAAGGGGCCTGAATGGCCGAGTGGCTAGCGCTCTGGCGCTCGGTACCACAGGTTTCGGGTTCGAGTCCCGGCGGTGCCATGGTTGTTTGTAGTGGTTCGGAATCCACTTTAAAAAGTAGGTCCCGGTCTAATATGATCGTAGAGCGTTATGGGGGCATTGTTACTCCGCGCCCGTGGCTTATCTTCAAGTTACACGCGCCCTCTGGGCAATGCAAAGTGAGTACGTCTGTGCAGCACTTGTCTTAAGGCATCCAAGCTGTCTGTGTTTGCCAGCTGCATTAGAAAAAAAATATTTTTGTAAAACTTTATATTCACCTATTATAATTATATGCATAATATTTTAATTGATGCAAACCTTTTTTTTTTCCTTTTGAAATCTTCGAAAGTCTCCCAAATAATACGAATACATTTTGGACGAACGAATACAATTAATAAATTACGAATGCGATTTGGTTGACACGAATGCAATTTGGAGTGCAAATTTCTTATTATTTAATTATTATTTTGACGATAATTTTCAAAATCTACAAGTTACCTTAATTTTTATATTTAAGCTATTATTAATTACAGATTGCGAAAATTATTGTTTTGTATAAATTAAAACTGACTCAATCTTTTAAATGTCATTGTAAAATATTGGTTTTAAGCAGAGCATTGTTCTATCTTCTTCCATTTACATTTTAGTACTGTTAGGTAAAAATTTATTTTTTATGACAAAAATTGAACAATGAGAGAACTTATAAATGATTTTAAAACTGAATTAAATTGAAATGGAACCAAATTACATACCCGACAGAGACATCGAATATGTTGCTGCCAACTGAACTAGAGACTGCCATGTCGCCGAATCCTTTTCTGGCTACCAATACGCTGGTTATAAGATCTGAATGCTAGTTCCAGCTGCCAAAAATGTCAAGCCCATTACCTGCAAGAAAAATAATTATTTTAAGACATCAAAATTAATTGATAATCATACTTACTTAGATATTAAGAGCATAGATGCCAGTTTCCTAAGCTCAATAAGTCTGTAGCACTGGGGAACACCGTAGTTATAATATAATATAAAAAAGAAGAATGAGATTCGATTAAGTTAAGAAGTTCAATTAAAAATTTGTTAATTGAGAATATTTTAAATTTTCAAAGTATTTTTTTTGTCTATGTGCATTTATGAAGAGTATTCATTTAGGAAGAAAAATACAAGCTTAAAAAAATCGTTACATAAACTACTTATACATTATAATTTATTGACATATTTCAATTGATTATCAAACGATAGCAACTGATTGAAATATAGAATAGCAAATTAACAGCGGAACAGGTTAAAGAAAGGTTTTGGAGCTTTTCTTTTAAAATCAGAAGAGTTTGCTGTCCAATAAGAAAATTGAAAAATGTTAAAAGAATCAAAATTTTACATTGGAAGAATTGACATATCTGCAAGTAAAAGAAAATAGTAAGATAAATGTTTTTCTAGTTAAAGAATTTCATTTAATTACCCAATGACTCTTAAAGTTTCAATGGATCTTCCAAATAATGCCAATGACATCCAAAAAAAAAACTTTACTTAGAAAATATATTATTAGTTTATTATTTTAGTGTCTAGGGAGGAAATCTATTTTTGAGTTAAGAATATAATTATTTGCATCTTATAAAAACATACAAATTACTGATTTGGTATCAGTAAAATTTTCCCCAAAATTGGGTGGTATTTTTAATAATTTTGAATACCAATTTGGTATTAGTAAAATTTGCACAATCTTAAAAATAATTAAATAATTTGCACCAAATTAATTAAAATTTACGTAACTAATTAATTAAATTGAAAAGCCATAGAAAACTTTAGGCAATTAACTTGGCATATTCAATGTAAATTTCGCAATGCTAATTTCACTGTAATGCTACTGTATTCTTTTCTTGCTAATGCTTCTAAAGTATTAAATAGTGGAGGGAAACATCAATAACTACTGGCTACATTCATTTTTGAAGTCTTAGTTATCGATGCAATGTTCACTTTTTCTTTTCAAATAGAAAATTAGCAGCTTCTATCAAGAAATCATATTAAAAGTTATTAATTTTTAACATCAATTGTTATCGTCAGCGATTATCAATTATTACCAGCATTATTAATTTTCACATCAATTTATAAGTTGTAAATCTTTAATTTAAGCTTAAATCTTTGTTGTAAATTATTTATTTATTGGTTTGATAATTTGTTTGTCTCGTTATAACACCAATTGAAAATATTTAACGGCTGCATTCATTTTGAAAACAGAGTTGACGACGCAATTTTCACATCTCCCTTAAACATTTTGCTTTCAAAACGAATTCTCTCTTAAACACCTTTGCTAACAGCAATTATACCAGCCATCAAATTTAAAGCAATAATCTTTTGAGGCTGCTGTCTATTACAGACTCTACTGAGAAGAAAATTAGAATTCATATTCTCTTTCGCAGAAGCTAGTACCGTAAAGAGTAATTTACAGAACGTAATTTCGAAAAGTTCCTGCTATTTGCATTTGTTTCCTTAATTATTATCTGCCCCAAATGTGTTCTGTGTACAAAGTCGTTAGAGAAAGCTTCCAAAAAAAAAAAGTCTCACATGTCGCATTAGTATTACACCCGGTCCTAGTAACTGTAACATCTGTCGCCATCGATTGACTCAAGTACCTGTATTTTCTTTCCCTTATTACAGTGACACTGAAACGCTGACAAAATTTTGCTTTTAAAGCACTTCGCACACCCTCAAAAATCTACAAGTCGATATTTATTTTTAGAAACTAACCCGTTTTGTAGTATTGTTCTGAAATTTCAATGAAAATCTTTGATACGCAAAGGTATTATTATATTGCACGCAATAACTGAATAACTGTCATTTTAAGGGTTATAAAAGTTCAATAAATTAAAAATATAAAATTAAAAATGCTTTTATTTGTATCGATGAAAGATATTCGTTTATTGATAAATGAAAAATGATTCTATATTACTCGGGAATTTTTATTTTTTTCTGATGTGTCAGAAATTATTTATATACAGTTTTAGTAGTAAAATATATGTGAAATTTTAGTATTTAGAATGACATTAAATATCACATATTTAAGAGGCAAAATTCCACGTTTGTTTAAATGAAAAATTAATTCAGTTGCATCCTTTCGTGTTTATGTAACAGAAACGTATTTGTACATTTATGAGGAAAAAGTTATTATTAAAAATAAATGCACAAAATTACTTAAACAAATTACAAATATTTATAAATTACTATTAAAAATACTTAGAATTGAGGGTTTTGATGAAATTTTAATGTTTCTAAAAACTTTATTTTATAAAATTAATAATCACTTTACTTTATAACAAAAATCAGTTTAAAATAATAATAGTTAATAATTTACTTTATAATAAAATAATCAGTTTACTTTTATATTATATTAAGAAATATAATATGAATGCCCCTATACTCCTGGGACACACTTGTTTAAAAACTTCGCCTTTTTCTAACAAGGTTTGTTTGAACTCTTATAAAAATTTCAACAGCTAAAAATGCCATTAATTTATATTCAGTAAATAATAATAATAATTGCTAAATTTTGGAAAATTTAGAGCAAAAATAACTTTTAAACGTAAAAATAATCAATTTTCGTAAAATTATGTAATGAAAATACTCTAACTACATTTATATTTCCTAATTGTTTTTTAACTAATTCCATTTAATTTTCTTTTTTTCAAAGTTTATTTATAAGATGCTTCTATATTTCGTTTCAATGACTGGCCCATGAATTGTCAATATTTGTCTAGTAAAATAAGTAGCAGATTAAGAATTATTCAAGGTGTGACAAGACAGATATATACCAAAATAGATGGAAATATTTTCAAACATGTAGTATAATTGTCAATATAAGATATAACTAAGTCTGCTGGTTTTTACAGTCAATTACAATAATAATGCCACCCAAACTTTTCAACAAGAATTCTTGTTCTTTCATATGTTAACTTTCACAATAGAATAAGAGGAAGTAAACATTTTTACTAAGTATTAAATAAGTAGTAATTTTATTAAATATTTCGGTAATCAATTATTATGTGAAAGCATAAATTTATTTGAAAGAATTTACGTGAAGAATCTTACTTCATTTGGTATTCCCGCTGTCTCTCCAACGAGGGAAGCCCACCAGACCATGAGATAGGAGAAAACAGCAATCCACAATATACTGCCGATAAAGGTTACAGCAAAATAATTTCTTTTCCCTGAAAGTAATAACAAACTTTTTAAAAACCTTTTAAGAAAATAATTTCTGTTTTCCTAAAAGTAACAAAAAACTTTTTTTAAAAACCTTTTAAGAAAATAGGTTTTATAATGTATACGTTTTTTACAGGTTACAGATTACAAACAGGCTTCATAGGTTTTTTTTTTTTTTTTTTTTTTTTTTTTGGTTTTTTTCTTACCCTATAAATCGAATCTCAGAAGGGTAATGTATAACAGATTGATTTAATATACAAAAAGTAGTTCTGTAAAGCTCATAAAATTATTAGTTTTTATATAATGTATTGTGCTATCACAGAAAAGTTTTTACGAAACCATTAATATCTATAACTTTTTCAAGTTTAACTTCTTAACTTTTTTAAGAAAACAAATTAATTCAGGGACTAATTTAGGTGTATTTGATACATAAAAGAATACTTTATATACATACTATAAAGAATAAAAGAATACTTTTATTGTGTGAAATTTTAATAATAAAGGACTTTGTTAATGAAAAATTTCTCCAGGCCTCTAGTTATCCAATCAAATGCAACGAGATTTTGAGCATTTTTTATGATTCATTTATATTTATATAATAAAAATAATTTTTTCTGTATTTAATTATCTGTTATCATATTGCTATATTTATTTAATATTAATAATTTTTCTGTATTTATTTAATGGAAATATTTTTCTTTGTATTTAAGTGATAAGAATTTATGTATTTGATTTTAAACTTATGCAAATTTTATGGATTATGAGATGGCTGTTGTTAAGTTTCAAGAAATAAAATATCTACATGCATGTAAGAAAATTATTTGCAAATAAACAATACCGGCTTTCTTGTATCTGGAAGTGTTAAGTATAGAGGATAGATAATTGAGCCAGCAACACATAATTTAGCCTTTTTGCCAAGTGTCTGGCCATGAAAGATCCAAAGGTTTATCTCCTTCTTCCTCATCTTCAAGTGCAGGTTCTGGAGGCTAAAAGTAAAATAAAATATCCATATTACAAATTTAATAGATGCTTAAATAATATTTAACATATTATTAGAGCATTTGAAATATAAGTAAATATAGTATGGAAATTTTTATAATCAAAATAAATTTATAGTTTATTAAGGTTTAGCAGAAACTTTTATGAAAACGACTGCAGAAAATTTAGAGACCAATGCCTCGATGCACTTTTGTATGAACTTGAATTGGCAATATATGCAGACATTATAATCATTTATCAACACATGATTCGGTTAAAAGTGAAAAATAGTTATTCTTATTACTTCAATTGCAATATCAATTCAATATAATTATTTAGAAGTAAATAAAATAAAGAGTAAAATTAGTTTATTTGAAATTGATATTTATCATTATCAAAATCAATATTCACAATGCAATTGGTAAATATTTTTAAAATAAAGCTTTGACAATTTTTATACATAAATATCCCAACATGACTTAAAGTATCTTTATATAATCACTCCTTAATGAAAATTCCAGTTTTTGAAAAAAATATTTTTTTTATATTTATTTTAAAAAAAAACAAGGTTAGAATTCTTGATGATTAGTGAGGTAGGTCTTCAAGCTAATGAAGCCGAATTTGAAAACCGCCAATAAACGCCGATCCGAAAATTTCCGCGCCTTTTGATAAGGATAAATTTGTGGACGCGATTGGAGCAAAAACTAAATTGGAAATTAAATTTGTGAGCAGAAATGTCCTTTCGTTATACTCGACGAAGATGGATGGAAACATCATTAGATGTCACATTTGCGGTTGTTCATTTCAAATTATGGTGATAAGAAATATGGGTATAGTGTAGTACATAAAGTTTTCGTCCTGGGTAAGGGTGAATATGCTACATATCTGAGATTTTGATGGCTGCTGATCTCAGGTCAAAGTGTCGAATCAAAAATAACACCAACTGTCTAGGCAAGCAACAGTTCCAATAACAAAACAACAGTTCCGGCATTCTAAAACAACAGTATTTTAATTAAAAGTATTACTGGTGAATTGAAATTGTACTTGTTAGGTGATTTGGGGGTATTTTCAAAACATTTACACAGATGTATTTATAATGGCCCCTGTTTATTTGATTAAATTGGGAATTTTTCTTATTTTACACGTATGCTGTTTCTTTGTATGTAAGTTAAGTTGATTTATTGATTTGAAGTTGCCAACAGAAGGTTAGATATTAGGTATGAAACTAAAGTAGTAGGTGAACGAATTATTTACATGAGAAGTAAAATGACTTGATAACAAATAGTTACTATTAATCTTATTAAAATACATCAAAATTCAATTTAAATCGATTAGTATGCGCCACATAATAATTCTAAAAGAGCAAGATTAAAGAAATAATAATAAGTATTCACATCATTGTAACTAATCATATTCTGCTGATAAGCATATTAATGATAAAACCCTTTAAATACAAGCAAGATTATTTGAAATATTGAAGACTTAATATTACTTCCCGCTTCGCATGAATAATCACAGCAAACCATTACGAGGTATTTCCCATACACTTTAATTCAGCGGATTTATGGCACCTTTGAGTGATCTATGCATTACAGTTATTACAGGATAGAACAATGATTTCCGTTCCTGCCACTGCAAGTGAACCATGATCCTGGATTTGGTACAAACCAATATCCGTTCCTTGAAACGTTGTTACTTTCCACCTTCGATCGATACCCACATCAAAGCGGAAATTATCGCCCTGTAAATCAGGGCATGATGTAAACGGTGAAATGATTCATGGCGAAAATACTCCACTTCTTTTAGTTGCCGAGCCATTAGCCGAGAAAGTGGTGCATGGGCGAAGAGGGCAATACATAACACGCCTAAGACGGGAAAAAATTGCCAAAGAATAATTATTCGAGGGATTTAATTTATTTAAGAATCTATTTGCTCTTCTTTGAGTAATATATAATGTACTTGGAATCCAGATAATGTAGAGAACTGTAAAATTAAATGTATATGTATCAATAAATTAACTGTTCCGATCGTATAAAATATTGTTTATAAATAAGAAATAAAAACCAGAAATTGAAAAAAAAAACCTAATTAAATAAGTAATAAATAAAAAACGAAAATACATAAAAAAAATAATAGCGTAATCTTTATGATCTAACTTAAATTGTTTAATAAGTTAGATCATTTATAAAAATTGAGAATAATATTAATTCAAAGCAAAGATTTTTTGAACTAATTATGCTGAAAATTTAGTGAACTCAGAAATAACTGATTATTTAAAATCTAAAAATTCACATGGATGAAGAAAAGAACAAATTTTTGTTTCTTTATGAAAAAAATCGATAATTTCCTATGTACTTCCGATTTATACAATCTTTATTGAGTTATTAAAGTTTGGTCTAAAAATTTCGAAATATAAATGGAATAAATTTATAATACTGTAGAAATTTTAATATAAATAAATGATGGACAACTTGTTTTTTCTTTGAGATGAATTGAAAAAGATAAATGTGATAAAATGACAAATCTTTTGAGAGAAATAAAAAGATGAATATAATTTATATGAAGATTAGAAATCATAATTCCTGTAATCATAATTCAAATATTAGACTTGAAGAAAATTTAAAAATTCAAATTCCTGCTAATTGACTTCCAAATAACCTACAATAAAATTTATTTAGAAAATTTCAAAAAAATTTCTAATAGAAACAAAGTATTTAATAAAATAGTATTTTTATTTTGTGTATTACAAACCGGAGAAATGTTTTGTATTCTCAACTTTGAATACAAGAAATATACATAGAGCAAAATAATTTTGTATGTATTCAATTATTTTTTAATTTATTCAATTTTATCAAAAATAATTTTGAATGCATAGATTTTTCAGACAAACGTATGTATAAAAATACTTTTATCTATTTTAAAAATAAACATTATTCCATTTTTCAGCGTAGTCCTTTTACAATGAAATTATATTCATTGTGACTATAATATTTCACTTATAATTTTCTTAATGAAAAAAGTATATTTTTAATAATATTGTCAAAAGACTGTTGAAGTTGTCCCAGACAAACTGTGAACCAAATGGAAAATATTAATTTTTCGTTCTGTTATATTAGTAAATGAAATCTGCTTTGAAAAGTTTATATCATAAAAATCTTATAAGTTTGCTTTTAAATAAAACTCAGTAAATACAAAATTGCTGTTTCATATTAACTGTAATGATAGTAGATTTTGTTAAAGCGTTAGTATGTGTAATAAATAGCTAATTTAACACCGTTATTACAATTATTTAACATTTATATTTTGAGAAAATATTATGAACTAGAGTAGAATATTACGAATGCTTACATTATATTATTGTTAGAATGTTTATTTTATTAAAATAGGTTATTTTAATTTATGATAATATATTTTTACTTTATTATTTTTATTTTTTAATAAATTATTCATATTATTCTTCTGTTTTCTTTTAATGTAATGAAAGTATTATTAATTAATGAATCTTCTAAAGTGAAATAAAAGCTCATTTAAGCTAAAAAAAAAAAAAAAAAAGTAGGAATATAAATAATGATCTTCACATCACCACATCTTCATGGATAAAATAGCAAATTATTCACCAAATTTAATTAATGTAGCCACTAAGTAAATTCATTTCTATCCCTTAAGCAAATGTAGAGCAAATTTAAAAAAAAAAAAAAAGAAAAGCAGAAATAAATAAGCCATTTTTGTATTTTTCCTCCTGCCTCACAAAGGAGAGTAACAAACAGAAATAATTTTAAATATACTGAATACGTGAGAAGATGCAAAAATAAAAATAGAATGCTATGCAATACCTGTGAGCCTGCAGAGTTGGAGTGCGGTATATTTTGATTGGAATTGTGGATAGTATTTTTAGAATCTGAGGGCATGACAATATTGACATTCTGGGTGGAGTCGGCGTTGCTCTGTGGTATGCTGTTCACTGAATCTGTCCTCAGAACAGCCCCTCTCCAGGATCGCTGCGGATGCTTCGTGTCATGAAGGTCCCGGCGGAATTGTTGGCAGTCTGAAAAGTAAGCAAACGCCTTCTGTGAAATGTGCGCTCTGCATATATTTGCAATACTTGAAATATGTACGTTAAAAATCAAAGTGACAATCTTATGAAGATGATTTAAGTTAACACAAATTGTCTTTATTTAAAATATAAAATATTACAAGCTTAAAAATCAAAACACTTATAAATTCGCCATCAAATATAAAATATTACACGTTTTTATTCCATTTGCAGTGAACAAAAATTAATTAGAATGAGAAACAAATGAATGAGATTATTATAAAATGCCAATAATTATAAAATATTTCTTTTAAGAAACTTTTAATCATGTAATTTTAACTAAACAGTCATTTTTACTCAAGAAGTATTGACTTCTAGAGAAATGCTGACGTATCACATGATAAAAATACAATTAATTGTAGATTATAATCACACTCATTCATAATCGGTTAATATTGATAAAATATTCATAATCGTTTATTGAAAAATATTCATAATCGTTTTTAAAAGAAATAAAATAATAGAAATAATATATATATACATATTGAACATTTATGGTATTAAGAAAATAATGAATAATATTAATAGTGATAAGTAGTACAAAAACATAATAATACACTCATGTCCATAAATTAAGGATAATGAAGTTCAGGCAAAGAAAGAGACAGAAGCAAAACAAATTTGACTTATTTGTAAAGTCTATTTATTAAACAAAAGTAAAGAGCAAAAAAGATGCTATATGTTTGACATAATTATTAAAAATTGCGATTTTTATTCCCTGGAGCAAATTTCAAAAAAGAACCTATTTACAAAAAACAGTATAACATGGTTAGTGGGATGGTTAATATGGAGTATGTCTCCCGGACGATGCAATACAGGCCTTACAACGCCTAGGCATGCTGAGTATCAAATTATCAATCTGATCTTGGGGAATATTACACCACTCATCAAGCAATGCCCTCCGAAGTTCCGGTTGACAGGTGGGAGGGGGTTCACGGGCTGCAATTCGTCGGCCAAGCATATCCCACACATGCTCTATTGGATTCAAGTCCGGTGAGTATGCTGGCCAATCCATACGGTGTGATATTCTCCAATTGAAGGCATTCGTATACAATGTTTGCACGGTGAGGACGGGCGTTGTCATCCATAAACAGAAATTCAGCACCCATGGCGCCCCGAAACAAACGTACATGTTGTTCCAGAATGACATCCCGATAGATGTGGTCTGTCATCGTTACACTCTGAACATGCAGGTCAGTTCTGGAACCAAGAATAATTCCTCCCCAAACGAGCCATCCTGCACTACCGTAACGGCGTCGTTCAATGGTGTTCTCTTGGTGGTAACGGGTACCTGGCGCTCTCCATATGAAAGTCCGGCGAGAATCAGACTGCAAACTAAACCTGGACTCGTTGGAAAACATCACACAAGACCACTGTTGCGGTGTCCCCAATGCATGCTCTCTACTCCAGGTTAATCGCAGGCGACAGTGAGTTGCGGTAAGTAGAACACATCTAACAGGCCTACGAGCATATAGACCAATGTGCCCTAAGCGTTTGTACACGGTCTGCCTTGAAACTGTCGTACCGGTAGCCAGAAGAGAGCTGACGAGACAGGTCTGATGCTGTGCTCCGTCTGTTTCTTTTGGCAGTAACTGCTAAATACCGGTCCTCATTCGGCGTTGTAACTCGGGGGCGACCTGTGCTGTAACATCTACTCACATTACCATCATCTTGGAATCGTTGCCAAAGCCTGAGATGACACTCTGGGCGATTCCAAGTTCCTCGGATACTGCTGGGTATATTATAACGATAATAACAACAATAATAATGAATAGAAATGATAATGAATATAAAAGATGAAATGAGATATGAACTGGGACAGGATAAATACGTAATGGAGGTAAATTGAGATACGAACTGGGCAGGATATTTATATTCAGTAAAACTTGAAACCTAGTTGTACTGGAAATATAATAAGTGTTCTATACATTTTAATAACTTGAAATTATACGATTTCACTATTTAGTGGCTAATTATACTAATATTTATACTTTCAGCTTTTGGATTCAAGCATTTACTAAACTGACAATATATGCCGTGGATTTCATTAAAGTTAAAAACTTGTTCATAATAAAATACAAACTGTTTGTAACATCTTTTTATTAAAAAGTATTTTTATTCTCATCATAAATATACACATGGGAAATCTTAGTACACTTATTTCTTTTGTACAAATTTTAATTAGAAAATCTACGATATTTAATATAAATTCGCCAACAAAAGATCTACCAAAGAAACAAAGACATCATTACTAACACAGAAGTTTCACATATTTTGTTTATAAACAAGTGTATACGCAAAATATATATTGTAGCATAGCTGAACAATGAATAAAAAAAAAGAATGAACACATCTATGCAGTGACCTATTTTTTTATACAAACATATAAATTTTCTTGAGTTAGAAAGAATAAAAGTGGAATTACGTGACTGGAAATAAAAAAAACAATAGTCACGCAATGTTTTACGTTTTCCCATGTTACTTTTTCTTTATTTTGTAGCCCTTAGAAGAAAAAAATATATTCTACACCACGATATTGTTTTGTCTACATTTTGCTAAATTAATCTTAATAACCAGTTTTATAAATAAATTCTTTCACATGCATGTCTGTTAAGTCAGATTACGTGTTGCATTAAAGAATTTTTCCAGGAAACAAATGGTTTGAATGATATTTTTTATTCTAATTTACCAGTATTTTATGAAGATAAATATCATAGTTACCGACTAAGACACTTTAATAAATAAAGAGTCTTAAGAATCAAAAAATAGAAATTGCGTTGTACTTTTCAGGATTGATATGAAGGGAAAGGATAGAACAATTTTTGCTAGATGACATTTTAGTCTTTTCAACTCGTATGCAATTTAGGTACTTTGGAAAACTGTTGAAAAGTAAATGTATAAAAATATTGTCATGCATGCTGCTAATGAGAGTTATTTATAACTTACAACCATAATAATGCTTCCGAAAAATAAATTTTTTATTTATGTATTATTTCTTGAATAAATTTTTTATTTATTTAAGTAATACCATCGTTCACATATTTTAAAACGTAGCTAGATCATGTTATACAATTTGGCTCAGAGAAATGTTTCATTTTTTTTAAAGATCATTGATTAGTTTGACAGTAAAATATTTATGTATCAATATTAATGAGTAAAATAAAATAGGAGTGTTGATATAATAGAAGATTTTTATTTTTATTTTCAATGGACATTGTGCACCTTGAGCAATTTTGTTAGAAAACACTAATAATTCTAAAATATTTCTTTTAAGAAACTTTTAATCATATTTTTTTAACTAAACTGATATTATTCCTCAATAAGTCTTGACTACTAGAGAATTATTCTTAAATAATACCATAGTTCACGTTTTTTAAAACGTAGCCAATACGTGTTATACAATTTGGCTTGAAAAATATTTCCTTTTTTAAAATTCATTGATTAGTTTGACAGTAAAATATTTATGCATCAATATTAACGAGTAAAATAAAATAGCAGTGTTGGCATAATAGAAGATTTGTATTTTTATTTTCAATGGACTATGTGTATCTTAAGCAATTTTTGTTAGAAAATGATAAATCTAAAGTATTTCTATTAAGAATCTTTTTAATCATATTTTTTTTAACTAAACAGTTATTATTCCTCAATAAGTCTTGAGTACTAGAGATTTATTCTTAAAGAATACCATAGTTCACATTTTTTAAAACGTAGATAGAACACGTGGCCGTGTTATACAATTTGGCTTGGAGAAACTGTTTCCTTTTTTTAAAATCATTGATTAGTTTATCAAATATTTATGTACTAATATTAACGAGTAAAATAAAATATGAGTGACATATGAGGAGAATTTTATTTTTATTTTTTCAACGGACTTTGTGCATGTTAAGCCATTTTGTTAGAAATGCTAATGTTTGTAAATTATTTCTATTAAGAAATTTTTAATCATATAATCTAAACTTAACAGTCATTATTCCTCCAGAAGTCTTGACATCTAGAGAAATAATGACATATAACATGATAAAAGTACATTTAATTGCTGATTATGCATTCATAATCGGCTAATATAAATAAAATATTCATAATCGGCTAATATATAAATAAAATATTCATAATCGTTTTAAAAAGAAATATGATAATATAAATAATACATATATATTGAACATTTATGGTATTATGCAAATTTTTATGTATATATTCTTCTGTTGAGAAAGCCATCTCAACAGAAGCCTATTGACTAATGCCGAAAAGCTCGTAATAAGCAGAGAGAAACCATAAACAAAAAGTATTAAGTCATCAAGCTTCATCGACTTGAAAGGTTAACGCAGGATATACTGTTGCTAGTCAACAGAAGGTCTATTGTGCAGCTCACATCAGAGATAATTTTGATAATGGCGCATTGAGTAATGTGTTATGAGCCGCAGTGCATTGAACCCTGTGGTGTAGGATGCTGTGTAGTCGCATATAAAAGTGTCCCCGTTATAGTACCTAAAACACCATTGAATGTCGTATTTTTGGTTCGATGACTCTTGCGTTTGGCACAGCGGGGAAGAATGGCTTTAAATTTTCTCAGGAAAGGGATGACAGTATTAAGATTATAGACTTTATTCCTTTTATAATATTTTTTTCAATTAACGGTGCAAAGGATTTATGTATAATGACTATTCTCAATCTCCAGGTTCCATATCCAAGATAATAAAAGATAATTGGTAATGTGATCTTCCCTACTTCGCAGTTATATAATGAGGTTTCTGAAGAAAGATTAATTTTTTAATATTATCCGTTATTAAAAGAGTCAGAATTTAATTATTATAAATGAAAAGAATCAAATTAAAGAATTTTAAAAAATATTATTAAAAAATAAATTAAAAGTTATTAAAGGAGCCATCAAAATGTGCTGCTGTAAACAAATAATTGCAGTGTGCAATAATTGCAAAATGTGCTGGTGTAAACAAATAATTGCAGAAAAAATTATTATTTAGCAAAAATGGAACCATGCATTTGTGTAATTTATTTTGAAACTTATTGCGCTGAACAATTTTATGAGACGAGTGATATAAATCATAATATTCTTAAAAACATCATTCATAAAAAAAAATCGATACATCTTAATTCAAAATATTGTTTGGAGAAATATTTCTTCATTGTGCTTGTTGAACGTTATGAAAATTACCAACTGCATTGATATACTGCCTATTTCAATCATCAAATACAGCTGCGTTTAAAAATACTGGATACTGATAATATACAGGATTTCAAAATTCGTATTACATTATTTTTTTTTCATTCAGAAGTATTACACTCGTAAACTAAAAAAATTTTATTATACTATCAAGTTGTATTTTTGTTTTGGTAAAAGTATATCTCAATTTACTTATTAATTAAATTATTATATTTCTATAAATATGAGCGAATTACACAATTTCATTTTTAATCTAGCAAAATAATATGAAAAACAAAATTGCAATTTTATGATTTATGATGAATTTGCATTTATTGGGATATATATCACATATTTAAAGATGATCAATATAACGAATTTATGTAGGTTCAACATAAAAATATCATGCACACATAACATATAAGATTAGTCTTATAACTATGAAGATGATGATAAGAAGCGAGTAACTTTATCGAATATTTTACATAATTACATATAAAGCTCAAAAGAGTGTTATCTAATATAAATATATTCCTGGATAAATTAGAGGATGTTTCAAAAATCAAAAATAAATAGTTAGAAAACAATAGAAATATTATCTTAATACTTATATAATTCTATATCACAAATAGGAACATACAGAATATATACTCCTAACTATGCATAGATTAATGCGTTGGCCAATATAATTTTGTTCATTCCTTGTTGGAGATTTGGTGAAATAAGCTACCAAAATTGCATTACTGGCAACTTAAGTATTCGGATAAATACATTAAGCTGAGGAATTTAAATTTTCAAAATAGCTAACGATATAATGAACATCATTGTAAGCTCTGATTAGCTTAATCTAATTTCTGCAAGGGATTAGTCTCTTTCCCGATCGAAAGTGATCTTTATTCCACAGCATAATTATGTTTACTTTAGGACTTTTTAATTTAATTTCAAGAGATGGTTACTGTTGGAAGTGTTTGTTTAAAACTTAAAAGGCAGGAGAAGAATTTTGCGATAGGTTGGAATTCTTAGATATATTAGAAGGCTTTCAATAGAAAATAAATTCCTTATGAAATGATATTCATTAAAGAGCACCGTGTCAGTTAGCTAACTTCTGAAGGGTTGAAATACGTTGAAGAAGTACTACTTCTTCAACGTATTTCAACCCTTAAGAGGCCCTAGAGGTGCAGTTTAGTTTAGTTTGTCTCTCTACGGTCATTTTTTGCACACTTTGGCTAATTAATCCGGGACCTACAGTTTTATTTGAATTCCGAACCACTAACAAGCAATCATGCCACCGCCAGGATTCGAATCTGTACCCTGTGGTACTAAAGGCATTGTACTAATCAATTGTCCTGATGGTCGCGGGACGTAGAGAAGCAAACTAAAGGCAAGAGGAAAAGCAAATCAATATTAAAAATATGTTTTGATTCATTCTGTTAAATTTTGATTATTGTCACAAGAGGAAGATAGAGGTTATTAATTCTAAAAAAATATCTTCTGGAATTGTAAAATTCTAGGTGAACTTAATAGAATGAAGGAATAATTAAGAATTAAGACATTCTTAATTTTCTGTAACAAATATTAATATAAAATATTTCAGAAAATCAAAAAGAAGCAGTAGATTATTACAAATTGCTTCGTTCTTATGTACAGGTGGTTATAATTAAAGTGACCCTATTCAGACCCCTCTAGAACCCGTTCTACCTAACGGATTTTGATGAAACTTGGTATATACGGCATATGGACGATGAGGAAATCAAAGAACTGCTTTATGTTAATTTTGGAGAGAATCGTGTAATATCCTCCTCATTCACCCGACTTAAATCCCTATGATTTCTGGTTGTGGGGATTTCTAAAGATCGTGCGTATGGAAAAGGAATTGGGACTTTACCTGAGTTAAAATCCAGCATTACACGCCATATTGCTGAAATTCCTCGAGAGTTTCTACATTCCACCATTGAACACGCTATAATGCGCTTTCAATACGTAATTGATGTCAATGGAGCACACGCTAAGAATATTCTGTATTTTAATAAATTTTAATGGTTCTGACAAATTTTTTGTCTTTCTTTAAGCTCAACAATTCCCCCTGGTGGTCAAAATTTGAACTATTTTTTATTATTGTCAAAATCCTTTCCTCATAGTCCATATACCGTATAGATCAAGTTTCATCAAAATTCTGTTAGATTAGAACGTGTTCTAGATGGGTCTGAATAGGGTTACTTTAATTATAACCACCCTTTACTTTTCTTATCTTTAGAAGAAGAAGCAATTGATGACTTCTGCCAGAAAACAAACCTACTTAACAGAAAGGTAAAATACTAAATTTTTACTTGTAAATAAAATATATAATGAAAGTAAATAAAATAAAATAATGAACGTATTGAGATGAAATAAATAATAAAAGTAAATAAAACTATTTACGAAATATTCAAAACTCGAGTAAATTCTTGTATTTCCACTTAATTTCAATTAAGTTGAAATTAGTTCCTTTTATTTTAAATTAACTCAATCGAGTTCTTTTACTTATTTGTAAACTAATCTTTATCAAAAAGATTGAATGGAAAAGTATATTTAAAGATATGAACTTTGATTAGGGATGAATAGTTGTAAGTCAGTGATTTTTATTATAAGAATTTTTAGATTACATCTGATTAATTTTTAATTAATTCTAATGTTTGTTGTAAAAATTGAAAATAAATGTAATATTTTAATGATGTAATAATATTTCTTTTAATTGCTTAGTTTCAATTTCATTTTTCTACAGAAAGGAATCTAATTCAATTTCTACTATTAGTTCCCACTCTCCCTACATATATTTATATATCTTGTTCAAATTTTCAATCGTTAATAAAATACTTTTTATTCATCCACTCAAGTTCAAATACGTTTTTTTAAATTTGTAGGGGATGACACTTGATGTTAGTACACTTTTTTCAAATATTAGTTCATTAATTAAATTAAATGAATCAATTTTAGTTTTATTTGGGAGAAAAAAATTTCGTTTTTATATAAGATATTTAGCAGGATATAAATTTAGGAATAAATATCGTCAGTGGTGGCTTGCATGGACGAGGGGCTAGCCCTCTGGCGCTCGGTACCATAGGTTCAGGTACCGGCGGTGCCATGGATGTTTGTAGTGGTTTGGAATCCACTTTAAACCGTAGGTCCCGGTCTAATATTATCGTAGAGCGTTGCAGGGGCATTGTTATTCCGCGTCCGTGGCTTATCTTCAAGTTACACGCTCTCCCTGAGTAATGCAAAGTGAGTAACGTCTGTGCAGCGCTTGCCTTAAAGCATCAAGACCAAGCTTGTCTAAGTGTTTGTCAGCTGCATTAGAGAAAAAAAAATATCGTCAGTGGCGAAGCGTGTAGATCGCTGGAAAAAAAATTCTTTTTCATATTCTTTTTTCATTCTGGTTTCTAGTGTGAGTCAAGGACGGAACAAAATGGAAAGTGTGTGAGAGAGAGAGAGAATTTTTCTTATTTTTTCTTTTTTTAATTATTTATAAAGTCTTTCTGCAATATAGTGAACAAAAAGTAGGAATTGAATCAAAAAATTTTTTCTTTATATTATTTGTTTTTGATAAAGCATGAAAAAGACTTGCGTGCCTTCATTTACGAGAAAAATGATTTGCGTGCCTTCATTATTCATATTCATTATTAAAATGAATAGAATAAACACCTTATTTACATAAATATAATTAAACGAAAATAAAAAATGAATATTTAGTTTATAATTAACATCGACAACATGTCGATTTAATTATTTTTACAAAAGAGAAAAACAAATATAAATAATTAAATTTACTTTTAAATTTCTCACAAAAAAAAGTTTTAGAAACAATAATCTAGATGAAATGTATATGATTCTACGTATCAATTTTTTACAATCAAACTAAATGAAGCAACTTATTAAATTATTCCTTTATCAGTAAAATGCTATCATCATTGGTAAAATCACTTGGTTTTTAAATAGGTTTCTTGTCTAATAAAATTTAACATTAAATATTGATTATAGTACTGTTCTTTTCTATTTTGTTTATTTTTGCCTCTTTTATATATATATATATATCTGCTTTTAATTTACTTTACTTAAAAATGCTGTATTTAATATTGTTGCACAAATCCACCATCCACCTTACGTATTAGTTAAAAATTAATGCTTTCAAATTGAAATTAGGGCTATTTTGAATTTTGAATTTGAATTTCAATTAAATTAGAATTTTAGTGGTATAGTAGAAAAATACTTTAAGGGTTTCATCTTAAAAATAATATAATTAATTTAAAAATATTTTTATGTAATTCTAATTTCAAAATATATTTAAATAGCAATCTTTTTTAAGAATAAAAATAATTTTCCTCACCTACATTTATTAAAATATTTTTAGAATTTTCTAATAACGTGAAGTTCTTTGTTTGCATGAATGTGATCTCATCAATAATATATTAATTTGATTCCCCTAACTTAGCTGTAAAACATTTTCAACGAATTGTTCACCATATTCGTTAAAATAATATGAAATTTAACCTTTTTACGCTGAGTTCATGAAGTTTTGATTTTTGAATTTCGCAAAGGAGAAATACTCATAATTATAATCTAAATTTTTTTAATATCATTAAGAAAAAAATCCAATATTATCAGGGAAATAATTAATTAAATATAGTTGAATTGATTATTTACATTTACTATATTATAAGTTTAAAAAATAAATATATCTGTTTTACACTTCAAACATCACAAAATCCTTTTCTGAAAGTATTTTTGATATCTGGTTGTCAAAAGATGAAATCTGTATAAAAAAGTCAAAGCTGGTTGGCAGTTTATATAAGGAATTCTTTTATTCAACAAAGTATGCACTCATATTGTCTATACGCTTTTGATATTTAAGCGGTAAATTATTCAGGCAAGTAGTTTTGAAACCCTTGGGATGGGAGTCCATGAATTCCTGGAAGGCTAGTTTCACAACATTGCCAGAATTAAATTGTTTTCTTATTAATAAAGTTGTCCATATTGATAGTTAGTGGGGGGCTAGATCTGGTGAGTATAGAGGATGATAATCTCCCTTTCTTGTAGCTTTGCCATAATCATTTATTCCGTGTTAGTCTAGTTTATCATGCAATAAGGTAGTAATCGATTTGCTGACCAATCTAGGCTGTTTTCCTTCAAGATTTGCATCATTTCGTCCAGGTGGTTGCAGTATATTTCTGCTGTGATCGATGAGCCAGGTTTCATGAAATCCTAATGGATCACCTGTGCTAGATCACAAAGCACTTACCATCAGTTTCTTTAAGCTTTGGAGTAAGTTTTCGTGTTTCATCCTTGTCCAACCACTGAGCTGAACGTTTTCAATTGTCATTTTTTGGATCCATCTTTCATCACAAGTGATAATTCGATTCCAAATTTTATCAAAATTTTGATAAGAAAAGCAATATTTCCATTCCATTCTGTTCTATTTTCAACACAATTAATTTTTAAAAGTTTTTAATATTTTTTTAGAGCTACAATGATAACGATTTCTATAAACAGGCGAGATGTGTGACTTTCAAAAAAAAAAAAAAAAAAAAAACACCAGGAAGGAGGAGGATGGAGGAAGTTCCAATTCCATTTTCTGTAATTTTGCTACAGTCATTTGTGTAGCGTGTGTGCATTATCGTGTAATAAGGTAGGAGTCGATCTGCTGACCAATCTAGACTGTTTTCCTCCAAGTTTTTGCATCATTTCGTCCAGGTGGTTGCAGTATATTTCTACTATGAATGATGAGCCAGGATTCATGAAATCATAATGGATCACCTGCGCTAGACCACAAAACACATACCATCAGCTTCTTTAACGCTTTGGAGTGGGTTTTTGTGTTTCATCCTTGTCCAATCACTGTACTGAACGTTTGCGATAGTCATATTGGATCCATCTCTCATCACAAGTGACAATTCGATTCTAAATTAGATTAAATTTTTGACAACATTTCCATTTCATTTTCAACAAAATTAATTTTTAAAAAAAATGTTTAATATTTCTCAGAGCTTACAATGATAATGATTTCTTTAAACAGGCGAGATGCGTAACTTTAAAAAAATAATGCAGCCAATGTCAAATAATCAGCTGCTAAAGATGCCTATATGGGGCCTGATGGCCGAGTGGCTAGGTCTCTAGCACTCGATACCACAGGTTTCGGGTTCGAATCTCGGCGTTGCCATGGATGCTTGTAGTGGTTCGGAATGCACTTTAAACTGCATGTCGGTCTAATAGAGCGTAGAGCGTTGTGGGGCATTGTTACTCGGCGTCCGTAGCTTATCTCCAAGTTACACGCACCCCCTGGGTAGTGCTAAGTGAATAACATCGGCGCAGCCCGTATGGCATAAAAGATCACGGTCTAAGTATTTGCCAGCTGCATTAGAAGAAAAAGATGTCTATATTAATTAAAATTTCATCCTTGCCAACCCAATACATCTCATTTCATTAAATATATCATCTTATATTTAACCAAGCCATTACATAGCATCTTATATTTATATCATTAAATATACACTCATTATGACCACCCCTACATTTTGCAATGAACTCCCCGGATGACGTTTCAGGTGGAAGTGATATTTAACTGGTATTAATCCATGCCAAGGCGGTTGAAGCTGTGTTGCGCTCCAAAGGTGGGCCAACATCTTAAATGCTTTGGCTCTTGAAACATCTTAAGCCAACTTTTTTAAATATAAACACTCTAACAAATAATACATAAATAAGACAGTGTAGAAACGGGAATAGGAATGAGAGAGGAGGATGGAAGAAAGAACAGTGAAACAGAAGCTGACCCATATTACCGGACGTTGCTCGTGGGCGAATTTTCCACCGGGGGCATCTGGCCCTCGGAGGTCATCTCACCCACGTTCGTTGGCACGATGTGCATCCCGCTGGGGAGACTCCACCATGGAGGGGTGTCCCCGTGCGTGCAGTCGGGGCAGTCGGAGCACGCGGGGCACGAGATGCTGTTGGGAACTCCCTTGCCCTGGTTCATCTTCATGGAGACGGTGCCATTGGATTTCTGAGCTTCTAGGAGGACGCGTAAGGAGGCTATGGCGTGTAGTTGATTCGCCTTCTCGTCTAATTTGCCTGCAAACAAATGACAAAAATGAAGATTAGGAATTATGGTTGTTGTAAAATCATCATTTCTACCTTCCCAATCTTGAATTCTAAATGAACATTTTATTAAAGAATTGAAAACCAGGCTATGTCATTTATATCTGCCGTTAACATAACTAAGTGAATAAAGCTTTTCCAAGAAGTCTAACTTAATTATTCCAATTAACAAACTACAAAAATTATATTAATATTATATAACAAACGTACAAAAATATTTTTATTAATAGTTGTATGTATTTTAGTGAGAAAAAAATAATGGTTTCATTACAAAAACATTTAAAGAATTACAAATCAATAAATTGTCTAAAAAATTTAGTTATTGTTAGGAAAATAAAGCATTTAATCTTTAATAATGATATAAATAGTACATTAAATGACTTTCAATTTAAAAATAAAAATCTACGTCTTCAAAACTACATTGATTTTTTTTTCAATTCCTACTTTAGTTCACACACTCTCTCTATATATCTTATTCAAATTTACGTTAATGAAATGAATCGTTAATAAAATACTTTTTATTCATCCACACAAATTTAAATAAATTTTTTTGAACTTGTAGTGAATGACACTTGATGTTAATACAGTTTTCGAATATTAATTAATTAATTCAATTTAATTAATTAATTATATTTTTTTAGATTTAAGTTGCATGTATCTAATAATAGATGGCGCCAGATGTAAGAGGAAAATTTCAACTTTATTTGTAAAGGACTTTTCTGCAATATAGTGAAAAAAAAAAAAAGTAGGAATTGACTTTAAAATATTTTTTTTTTTATTGCTTGTTTTTTTTTTGAAAAAAATTGCAGACATAAAAGATTGCTTTTAAGTGATACTTGTTGATATGACTCGACGTTTCTTAGAAACAGAAAATAAAACATTTTAATTTTTCATAAATTTTATTAGGGAAAAGTATCAGTCAAATGTACAAAGACATAATGAGTAAGTCTTCAAGAAACTATGCTCAACGTAATAACAATATATTAAAAATTTCATTATTCTAGTAGATAACATATATAACTAATCGATAATTTTGTATTATTTATTTTATTATTTTATTTATTTTGTGACATTTTTAAAATCATGAAGGGATATTATTATTTGGCAACAAATTAAAAATATAAATAGATAACTAAGAAGGCTTGTAATTAAAAAGACAGCAATAAAGCGGAAATCAAGAAGTAATAGAATTTTTTCTGGTATTTTGCAACATAATAAATTTTTATATTTAATTGTGTAATATGAATACTTGGTAGGAATGTAGCAACAGTATCCTGTAAGTTTCTATATAAATATGACTTTTATTAAAAGTTATTAAAAATATTTTATTGTTTTTAAAATACTTAATATATAAAATAAATTTTACTACGAAATCAAATATCAATATCATAAATAATGTTTTTTTTTTGCATTCTTCTCAAGTTTCTCAACGATCATATATAGTAAGCTATAGGGAGCAAGGAGTAGCTATAGTAAGCTATCATACTTCTTAAATATTAATGCGAATATAATAAAAAATATTAATTAAAAAATGCTAACATAAAGAATTTAGAATGTGAAATAATAATGATTCTTGAACTTATACAGAACAGCATTGCCATCAAGAACCAAAGTAGAAATAATTAAAAATTTTAAAAGATAGCACGAAAATAGCATTAATTTAATACTATTTGGTATAATAATAGAGAATTTCTGTTAGCATCTATTCCGTTATTTTTTCTACCTAACGTACATGTATGTCCCTATGTACATGCCTAGAATACATTGTGTCTATTGTGCATGTGTTTTGAACAGAGGTCGGCAACCTTATCGATCATTAAATTCGTAATTATAAATACCACGGATCAGTAATATGAATTTCATAGAAAGATAAATGCATTTGTTAAATAATTATCACGAAACTTCCATTTTATTAATATGTAAAATGCATCAATTTAGCATAATAAATGTTTATTATTTACAGAAAATTGCCAGAACTAATTTAACCACAATAATAATTTTAATAATATTATTTAGTTGCAACAAAATTATTAAATTATTTTAAATAATCCAAAGTAAGAAAGCATATTTAAGTACAGCAACTATTAGTGTTATATTTGGAAGCCTGATGGCCAAGACTGGCCCTCGGAAGCACAGGTTTCGAGTTTGAATCCATTCGATGTTATGTATATTTGTAGTAGTTTGGAATCCACTTTAAACAGTAAGTTCCAGTCTAATATGACTATTGTGCGTAGGGCTGACAACCCTACTCCATAAAAAGAAAACATCTCTTGTCTCAAAATTTGCCAGTAGCAGGTGGACTTAGCCCACTAAGGCGATGTTGCGCCAATGAAGAAAAAGGGTTATATTTGTTCCTACTTGTTTTAAGTATGTTTATCGAATTTCGGCTCCAAAGATGTTACCGCAAGATAAATAGCTGCTTTTGTTTCAAATCAAGACCAATACCGAGTTTTCATTGATGTGAAAATTGAAAATGTCTTATCGGACAAATACAATGTTGAAAACTGATTAACATTTTCATTTTTTATTCGCTTAACATTAGTCATTCAATTTTTATGAAGAGCCGAAAAATGAAGACTTCATGTAGACAATTGAAAACTTTGAAGCTGTTGCTACATGAAAGACAGATGTGGTTTTATATTTTATTCATGCTCAAATTTCCATCTTTAATGTTTCCTGCAAATGGATCTATTATCGACATATATTCAAGTCAGGAAATTTTCAAGTCTTTGAGTAAAAAGACCAAAAATATTCTGAAGAGTGATTGTAGATGCTAGATTCGTATACAAAAGAAGAATTAATTATACTTTCTATGTATTAATATAAAATTAATTTTTCTTTCTAAGTATGCTTTCTAATATAATTATTAATATGATAGCTGTTTTTCATTTTAAATAAAAGAGATACAATATGTTAATTTTTTTTTTTAAAGAGACATCAATAAACATTTTATGTATTGAGTATGATAATTGACTTATGATTTATCAATCACGTTAGGATTTAAATTTTTATTAAAGTGATTGGGCAAAGAAGTTAATATAGAAAACAGTAATATTCAGAATTTTTAATCAATAATAATAGAAGGATGAAAAATAACTCATTCCCAATAAAAGATTTTCCTTAGGGAAATATGAATAACGCTGAAATAATTGCCCCCCAGCTGAAAGGTTCATATGCTGACACATAGATGGCTCTACTAGTATTCTATGAATTTTAGTTAGCCCAAACCTTCAAAAGGCACGTGTATAAATTTGACATGTTGCACTATTAGTATGTGAGGCATTTTTAGTGTTCCTCACGTGCAGTCCACTCGACTGATGTCGATTGGTTGTTTTCATGTTTCATCCATTGACACCTTATCGACGCAAAAATTCGGGTTTATTACTTTGAATAGCTCCAAACACTGCTTATAATCATCAATTCGTTGTTTTTAAACCCACTTTGAACAGAGCTTTCGCATAACAAATATTCATTCACGATATGTCCAACACGTTCCTTTTTATCTTTAGGGTTAACTATCTGAATAAACATTTCAGAAATGTATTTTGGGGACTTTTAATTGACTTTTGTTGAATTAGCAATCCTCGTGCTCATTTCGCCTTTTAAATTTTTTATTTAAAGTTGGTTTTCCTGGTGCAAAGCCCGAATAGATCAAGCCAAACCTTGGCTTCAATAGCATTTTTTTTCGCCAAAAAAGCATTGCTTTATTAACACACGAAATTCCTTTTTATCCATTTTTTCAAACTAACAAAAGTTGCTTCACTAAAAATATTTTAAATAGTGCGATAGTTGTCAAATTTATACACGTCATTGAACATCAATAAAATCATATGGATTTAATACTAAGCGCCATCTATGTATGAATAACAGCTTTCCAACTGTTAAAAAATATAAATGCGAAATAATATAGAAGAAAATAAATTTAATTTTGAATTTTCTTTTTGTTAGGTAGCCTTTTTTTTTCTTATTTCAAAAATTTGTTAAAATCAGTTTTGTACTGGACATGCAATTTTAAAGAAATCTAACTTAATAAAATATTTTGCTATCTACCTAAGTTTATGAAATTATAAGAACAAAAGTTCTAACATTTTTTTAATACTTTGTTACAAAATGCTCCAAAGAAAAACAAAACGCACCAAGAAAATCTGTTATTTTTACTGCAAATATAAGTTATTTTTAGCAAGACTTAGAATTCCATTTTATTTTTCTTTCTTCTAGAGACTCCCATTAAATATTTCAGAGCAAAAATTTTTTAAGAAACCTAGACTGGATTATTTGAACAAAATATTTTTATATGAGTTCAAAGTCTATATTTTCCGTCAAAGATGAAAAAAAAAGGAAATATGTCTTTATCAAACTTTTTTAATTAAGTTACCTAAGAAAGAAACATAGATTGAAAACAATCGTCGATTCATTAATTTTATGTAAGAAAAACATTTTGTCGATATGTGCATGTAAAAGGATCATTAATAAATCAATCCATTATACTTAGTCTTCATTCTTCGGACAATAGATATATTTCTTAAGAATCTAAAAAGAGATTTATGACAAAAAAGAAGTAAATTGTTCTAAATATAGAACTGATATCAAAAATAAAGTGAAAATTATATTAGTTTTAGAAAAAAAGTATGATATTCATTTCTGATTGAGTATTTTCGTGCAATTGATCTTTAGAGCAAAATAACAACATTATGAATGTTTTATGTAAAAAAAGAGGTTTTTTTTTTTTTTCAAATTCAACAAATTTACTACTTAGTGTTGTCGGTTGTGCAGTTGGATTGTAACTGGGTGTGGTTGGGTTGTGACTAGAGACACAGATTTGAGAACTCACAGCTTTATTTACACACGCACAGGCATAACAATACACGATACTTAACACATTTAAAGAAATATAATTCTAGATTCGTGGAAGGATTCTACTTCTTATCCGAAAACCCGATATTAAGGTTTGCGCAGAATACTACCTCTACCTCTATACTACCTCTCTAAGGAGAGTCTGTAGGCCAACTTATACGCGGGTTGCGGCAAATATATTTCTTCTCGGGATGAGAGACTGTAAACTAAATGTTTCTCAACAGAAGCGTGTGATTGCGCTGTACTAAACTTTTCAGTTTAGTAAGTTTTTCAGATTGTAAACTAAACATTTCTCAGCGGCAGTGCCGGTTACGCTGTACTTCCTCTCGGGGAGAGCCTCGAGACCTACTAACATTTCTCCTGAACGCCACAGGGGGCGCTCTTGCCAGTGCGTAGGAGGAATCGTGGTTACACTACTAAATAAATTTAAATGAATTAAATAATAACTAAAATATGCTCTAAGGCTGATTTAAAAAAAATAAATTAATTTTTGTCCATTTTTGTGAAAATAAGATCAGTAAATTAACATTAGTAAGTTTAAGTCAACCAGGTTTGCTTAAATGTTCTTTAAAAATCTTAATCTAATGATTAAATCACATTCTATTCTACCTTCCGAAATAAATTTGTAAACATTTTTAATATAATATTTTTCTCATTTTAAATTTATGCAATTTATTTGATTTACTGTCATCTGATACAAAATATACATTCCACTTGATGCTTTAATTTATTATTGCCGCTGTGTGGTTTACAGTTTCAAATTGTCACTTTAAAAAAAAATTTAAATGCTATAAAAGTAACACAAATTCCTTTTTATTTTCTATGTCTCAAATCAATTACAGTTATCTTTTGAATTTTTGATAGCAGTGTCATTAAAAATGAAAATTCCATTTTCAAAAGGAAACTACCCTTGAATTCAAAAAGACATCACATTTTTAATTGAATATTTTTTCAAAATCAATAAAATAAATTTTAATTTAAGTCAAAAAAATCTAATTAATCTTTCAAAATTCCAAAACTTTTAAAAAAATTCACGTTAAATTAATTTTAGATTTGAAATAGCTTTAAATTAATTTCTTTTAATTTAATTAAATAAATTTCATAAAACAATTGAAATTTTAAAATAAAAATATATTTTAAAAGATTTTAAACTTTTAATAACATATTGTTTTTTCTAAAACAAACCTGTTCTAAGCAGAAAAAAGGAGTTAATGAAAATGTTTTATAATAGTATTACTCACCATCATGCATGGGATCAATGGTGTGGATCATTAACTGTAACAGACCGGATCTAAATTTTACTGCCGGCATGTAGCATTGGTGTGCTCATCTTCCGCTTGGTCATCTGTTAAATACAAATATTTTACTATTTTATTTATAAAAACATAATGTTTATGACATAAAATAATAAAATTGATGAAATATAATGATTTAAGAAGTAAACTAGTTTTAATACATGCATCAATTATTAAAACCACTTGTTACAACTCATTATATTTTATAAAAAAGTGAACATCATAATTTATATATTTTGTATGTAATTATTATGCATTTTATAAATCAGATGAGTAAATCATTTCAATATATACTCTTCCTCTTTAATGGCTTAACAGCCCCATGGTTACTGGCAGATTCTGAAACATGAGAGTGGTTCTAAGAAATAATACTAATTGGTTCAAAATAAATATTTCAGATTAGAAAGGACTTTCCTTAATAAGAATGTTAAGTTATATTTTAGGAAAAACACAAAAACTCTTGTGCAAACGAAAAAAAAAAAACCCAAAAACTGCAGTATTACGATGGGGATATATCATTTATACGTATATGATAACTTTTTTACATATTATTAAACCCTTTATAATTTTTACATATTAGATAACCTTTTTCATGTAGATTCTTCGTCTTCAATTTCGCAACAGCCCCATGGTGGGCTAGGGCCGTTTGCTTGCTGGCAGATTCTGAAACATGAGATATTTTTTCTTTTTACGGGCTAAGGTTATCAGCCGTACTCCACACAGTCATAAGATGTTATTTAGACTGGGACTTACAGTTTGAAGTGGATTCCGAACCACTAACAAACATCCATACCCTCGAACCCTAATCCTGTGGTACAGAGCGAAAGTTACTCAGCCATCAGGCCCCTTTATTGTGTATAAAATGTTAAAAATTTATTTAAGTAGAAATGTAATTTAATTAAGTTTTAAGTTTTGTTTATTTGATGCAAATCTTTAAATTTTTAGTTAGAATAAAAAACAAAAGCATTGATGTTTATTCGCAACATTTTTGTTATTGTTTAAAGAAGTAAGTTTAATTTTTAATGTTCTTTAAAATTCAGATAATGAATAATAAATTATCTGAATTTTAAGGATTCACTTGATGTAAAATCTTTCTTATTATATATGTTCTGTATATACTTATCAAAAATTTCATTATTAAAAAATGAAAATGTTTAGGATAGTGATGGAAAATCTTTTTGAATAGTGTTATTCAATGCATTAAATTTTACCTTTTTTTAAAAAGTAATTGCAATTCTGATTTTATTTGAATATTTTCTTACGATATTTACACTAAAAAAGTTCAAAATTATGAATCAAGGTCTAGAAAACGAGACAGCAATTTTAGAGCAATTTATTTTCTTATTCAAATATCTAATGATAAATTTTTCGCTGTCATTGCTGTAAGAGTATTTAAATTTTCAAAAAAGAGTACATATGACACCTAATATTAATTCATTTATATATTTAGTATCACAGCTAATCTCACCAATATTATTATATGATTCTCTATATTTTAATTTAGGGATATAACTCAAGAGCTTTTGCAAAGTTGTGTATTACATAGTATTTCACATTTCAATTTGCATTTAATATCATAAAACAAAAGATGTAATGTTAGATTTGTCAACTGGTAAATTATTGCGAAAATAGCTGTTGAATCAGACGCCATATAGTTTTAAAAGCAAACCACTTTTGCTTCCTTTTCTCTAAAGTTGATAAATTAAGTACCTTTTCAGCAACCCTACTGTAGCCCATACATGTCGTAAAAGTCAACTAAAATGGGTACCCAGTGCCTGAAGGTATAACAGTCAGGTGGAGTAAAGTTAAATTTCTTTCTTTGGGTTCTCCATGTCTTTGTGCCGCAAAGGTCAAGGATAAAAGGAAGCTGCATTTTTTTTTACCCTTTATCATGACTTCCACACGTGTTCATGAACTTGGTCTAGATATTGCTGTCGCCCAAGTGGGATAAGGAACAATAATTTTCAGTAATTTTATTTTTTTTCTACAGAGTAAGCGATAGATTAATATATTATCTAACTCTCGATAACTCTAGCAAAGCATCGCATTTTTGTTTTTATTCCCTTAAATGCTAACTTAGCTTTATATTTATAGCTAAACTATAAATAAAAAAAATTAGTTCTATTAGTTTTATAAAATGTGCATTATTGACAAAAGCAATAATGTATCTATGGACATCGGCAACAAATTCTGGACATCGGAAAAGATAAAATGTTCAATTTGTTTTGAAATATCTGAAAACAATAAGATTGATGAAATATCGAATTTTTAACACTAATTTGATGTAACAACTTTTACCAAAAGTTATATGTATTTTGATAGAATTAATTTTTATAAAATGATAATTATGACACACACATTAATATGACATATGATAATATATAATATAATATAATTATCAAAAATATCATATTTTTGTGATTTAATTTTTATAAAAGATTTTAGAACTAATTTCTTAGGAAAATGAATTCTCTCTTTAACTTCATTGGAACATTAATATGCTGATTAATAAATTAATTTAACTTGAATTTATTAATTTCCTGATTAATAAATTCTAGTCAATTTGTTTTTAGTTTAACAGACTAAAAAGAATTTAATATTACTTGTAATTCAAATTATGTATTTATTATGTTGTATTTCAGTTAAAATGATTTTTCAAAGTTCCTTTTTATAGAACATTATATATAAAGATTAAATATTTTTATAAATATTTTTCGAATTCTTGAATATAAATTTTAAATATAGTTATACTTCGTATAAATATATACAGTACAGAGTTTCAATTATAGTATTCAATAAATGTCATACGAACTTAAAACATTGCATAACTGAATAAAAATACCTTAATGTGCGATGATTAAAACCAATAAAATCTTGTTTCCTTGCGAAATATAATTGCTACTCCACAGAATATTTCTTGAATAGTTACCCCAAGTTCCTGGAGCAAAATTGCTTTCTTTTCCTATTTGATTATTTGCCATTAAAACTGTTCTGATCTTTAAAAAAAGTAATTCCTCTGAGATTTAAACACGATAGAATTGTGCCGAGAATTAGTCTAGAGGAAGTTTGAGAACTATTTATTGTTACTGACTAAATGAGGAAAAGGCTGATTTACGTCAGTTTGTCCAATTTGAAGTATCTGGTAATTAAGAGTTTGGGACAGGCTGCTAAATGGGAAATCGGATGAATTCGTTTAAGGTAATTAAAGGGTTAAATGAATAGACGGAAATAGATTTTGGGAAATGAGTATCTTCATCAAACTAATGAGTTATTTTAGGTTTTCTGGGAAAGGAATTTGTGCCTTTCAATGATTTTTGACTGATTTTTTGAGAACAGAAATAGAAGTAATCTTTTGGTGAGGAAGAAAATTTATTTATAAATTAATTCTAACATATAAGCCAAAGTGATTACACTTTAGTTTATTCAGTAATTTAAAGATACTCTTAAAAACGATAGTTTATTCTAGCGTGGGTGTGAATGTTAAGTTTTTTAAATACTTAAGTCTTTAGTGCATTTTAAAAGGAATTTTAATTTTAAAATTTAAATAATTATATTACATATGTAAACGATTATGATAGATTTATGAATTTAATCTCTTACATACAGAGCTTGGATTGTTGCTCTACGGTAATTGTTTGCAAACTTTAGGCTAATTAGGCTGGAACCTACAGTTTAACACATATTCCGAACCTCTAACAAACATCCATGTTATCACCTGAATTCGAACCTGAAGAAGTATATGGTATCAACTGCCAGAGCTCTAGCCAATTGGCCAACAGGCGGTTCTTAAATGCAGAAGCTTGTAGAATAGTATGAATTATACTAGGCCCTATCCGATAAACTATGGACATCGGCAAAGAAATAATTCTTCAATTTATCTGAAAAATCTAAAAACAAGAAGATTAATGAAATATCGAGTTTTAACATTAATTTAATGTACCAACATTTCCCAAAAGTTATGTGCATTTTGATAGAATGAGAAGAAAAAAAACTTCAAAGTATTTTAGAGTTCAATGCCTCTAAATGTCGTCTTACTTCTCAAATCATAGTACAGAAAACAAGTTTGAACTAATATTTTTCGAAGTGATAGTACTTTGGATAGACTCTGATTCATAAAATAGTAACATTTTAATTTCTTTAATAATTTTACAGAGGGTCTGCATTTAACTCAGGGTAATAATTTTACTCAGGATTTTACTTGTGTCATTGTTGTTATCAGAGGTAGATAGTCCTTTACTGAAATTAAGTGAGGTTTACTAGAATTATGAATTCCACCAAGAAATGTGAGCAAATCAAGTTTTATTAAGGTGTATGGTGCTTAAACACGTCCATTTTTAGATGACACTTGCTTAAAGGCAACTAATATCACTGCTATTTTTGTCTCCAAAGGCCGTCATTCAACGTCTGACGACAAACAAATAAAATAACAAAAATGTTTGATTTATATCACACAATATTTAACAAAAAAATTTCTAGAATTACAATTGATTAAAATGATTATATTAATTTTGAAATTTCATAAAATTTTGTTAGCTACTCTTTGAAATACTTTTCATGTAATTATTGTCCTAATTATCATCATATAATTTGTTGAATATTGCACACAAAAGTTATCATGTACAGTTTATATAATTCTAGCATAACTGTAGGAAGTTCTATTTTTTTAAAATGCAATAACCTTAAGAAAAAGGCAGCTTTTGTTAATAAGTTCCTTTCCTATATTACATTTGCATTTTTCCATATCTTTTGGAAACAAATTCTCTCCTTTTTGATATTTCATTCATGCTCATATTAGTATTATAGTGTGCAAGTTGGGCAACCAGATTGTAACTGGGTGTGGTTGGGTTGAGAAGCATAGGTGGGAGAACTCACAGTTTTATTTACACACGAACGAGCACCGCACACATGCAATTAGAGACATGCAATGTTTAACACATTTAAATACATATAGTTATAGATTCGTGAAAGGTTTCCACTTCTAAACAGAAAACCCGATATTCGCGAGGGTTGCGAGAAATATATACTTTTTCTCTGGGTGAGAGTCTATAGGCCAACTGACCATTTCTCCTGAATGCCACAGGGGCGCTCCTGCCAGTGCATAGGAGGTATAATGGTTACAGCATATACTTAATATACGATTATTAAGTTTCACTGATAATGGATTATCAATTTTCATTCATTCATCTACACGCATTTAATATCTATTATAACCATCCTCTTAAATTTATTAATAATTCAGTAGTTGAAGCTTTAGAATATATCGAATACTTTGACCTGAGGTTATTTGTCACTAGATGGAAGGTGTACAGCAGATCACATTTAGGATTCTTCAAATCATTTTCAATATTATTCATGATACACCATTTGTACATTTTATACTACATTCACATTTTTGCACCAGATATATGCTAAATAGCAACCTTTAGTTTCCCCCTCGAGCTCAATGGAAGAATATTCCAACCAACTGATTTGTCGTTTCCATCACTAGCAAAACCATGGATTAGTTCAAAACGAAAAAAAAAAAGGGTATTTTTAAGATTGTAAGACTAATAAGTTTATATTAATCTGCCTCTTAAATTTACTAGGTTTAAATTTCAGAAATGGATATAGTATTTTCAAAATTTTATGAAAATCATAATTATTAATCATCATCATCGAAGCAACAGCCGCAAAGGGGGCCAAGTCCGTCTGCCTACAAGCAGATTTTGAGACAAGAGAATATTTTTAGAGGATAGGGTTGTCAGGCTTATGCCGAACGCTCTACAGCCATATTAAACCAGGACCTACGGGTTTAAAATGGTTTCGAACCATTACAAACATCCATGGCACTGCTGAGATTCGAGTCCTGTAGCACCCAGCGCCAGAGCTTTAACCACTCAGCCATCAGGCCCCACAATTATTAATACGAGTTTTAAATTATAAGACTTATAATTATTTAAAAATAACTAAGAAGATAATACTTAAGATACAACTTTTGGAAAAGATAAGTTTATTCATAATATTTTGCACGAATACAGACAAAGGAAAATTGTTTTCACTATTAAAGAAAATTATCTTTTCTGTACATGTAACAAATACCTGTAACATCTATATAATAATTTTTTAAAAAAATAAGCTAAGGATTTATGTATTAAAGCTTTTAAAAAGAAAGATATTTTGGTGTTTTTATAACCAAATGAAGCAAAAACAATATTATTGAAAAATTTTTTTTTAAAAAAGATAATGTGTATGAAAGTTGATTATCATTTAACCATCATAATGGATTATTGCAGCAAATCCTTTAAGTACCTAATGAAATCTGAATTCACTGACAATTGTATTAACATTGAATTTAGTTCTTTATATGTAATACTTCATTTTTTACCTTCTAAATTCATTATGCAACGAAAATCATTTTACTAATGAGATATATTAACAAGATGTGCTACAGTAATTATCTTTTCATAAAACATTTTAAAAAATTATTAAATGTAATTTGGTTTTTTTCTTTTCTAATATATAGAGTTAAAATAATAAAAAAAAAATTCTTAATTACAAAGACTTGAGAACATTAAGTAATTTTATGTATGTGAGTTTTTATTTTAATTTTAATGTTCCAAAACCCTTTATTGTGAGATTAGAATAAATTTTTAGTTCTCTAATGCTTTAAAAAACCCTAAAAAAAGTTAAGAATTCCATCTAAGAGAATATTTTTTTTTTTATTTCAAACACTGTTTCCTAAAGCTTTTTAATAAGAATAAAAATAATCTATTTTCTTTTCATGATAAAATTACATTTTTAAATTGTAAAAGCTATTCATTAAAAGAACTCGGAATTATTTCTAAAAATAAAATGTAAAAAGAATATCTGTAAAAATACATAAAAAATTATTTTCTATATTTATTTTTGAATCAAATAAATCAATATCAGTAAAATAATAATAATAATTTGAAATTCTTATTAATTTAATAAATTATTAAGTCATCAATGCTTATCAATTTAATAGATTATTAAGTCATCAATGATTTTAAAAATTTAGTAGAATATTAAGTCATCAATTCTTAATAATTTAATAGTTAAATAGATTATTTGTTTTGCAAAATATTTATTTAATGTCATGTTACTGACAGATATGTAAACTTCAGATATTCATGACATAAAATAAATCAAAGTCCTTTGGAATTAATTGCACATCACGTACACTTTTCATGTTTTTAGAGTCCTGGGAGACATTTGGTGTGCAACAAACATTAAAAAAAACTTAGACATTCCTACATATGCTTAAACAAAAAAGTCTGGTGAATAAATTGCCAATCCATTTGATATATATATATATAAATATATATTTTTCCAAGTAATCTAACAGAAAACTTTTGTGCAGGCGAATGTAGATTTATTAGAATAAAATGTGATTCAACAGCACTCTTAAACAACCTAACAGAAGATTACAAGAAGTTATCGACATATCTCTGACAGGTTACAGAACTTCTTCAAAGATATGATAATTTGAATTGAGGATTTTCTTTCATAATTTTTCTTCAAACTATTAAACCTCTTTGGTGGAACAAGATTTTCATGAACAAGACAATGAAGAGTTGTGTTTTTCCTTGATGCTTGAAAAAAAATGTTCTGCAATCACAGTTTAGGATTATAATCCAGAATTAGTCAGATTTAGGCGGTAAATCTGATCTTATCTGTAATCATCAGTACACGGTTCAATTCTTCTGAGTTCTACTAGCTTTGAGGATTACGCCAATTTAAAAGAGTTCTTTTTTTTTTTAAGATAAAATGAATGGGATGCAAGCTATTGGTTTTCTTATAGTCTCGAACCCCATAATTCCTTTGTGCAGCAAAATGTAAAATGGTTTATCAAGATTTAAAACTGACACTCTCAAGAACTTCATGAATATTTTAACGTTCATTCATTAAAATGGTCTTTGGATGCAGTTGGTACTGTTAGTCACTTTTTGCATGTTGTTTATTTGAGGATTCACTACTTAAAAAGCGATTCCAAATTTCATTTTGTGAAATATTAGTCTGAGAACTAAGTTTATTTTACCTCCTTTTCGAGCAAAGCATTATAGTTCTATCTAGCATTATTAGGATATCGAGATAGCATCATATTTATCGTTCTATCTAAACGCTTTCGATTTTACCAATAAATCATCATTTTTATAATTCATTTAAATGTTCTTAGAGTCTTAACTAATAAATGATGATCACGCTCAGATGTTTGATGTTTTCAAGATCATTTCAGACCATAACATATACAATTAATGAATTATTAAAGACAATTTTTATAAACAGTTTTATTATTACGCTAAGTAATTTTAGTAGTATTGCCAGTCCTTTAAACACACTAATTATTTTAGTCACTAACAAATTTGAATATTTCATAAGTTAACCTAATAGTGGATGCATAGTTTTACCTAGCTTGGATGCCTAGTTTCCCTTACAGTTGCATGAATAATTACACCATTTGACATTGGTTAAAAACTTCAGTCAGTGAACATATTTTTTTCAGATAGTTCTTTAATGTTGAAGAATAGTGTAGGAATATGAAAGAATGTTTTGTAATTATGAATTAAATTAAAAATAAAAAAATCTTATAATGGTCAGCAGAAACACATAAATAATTATGTTTTATGGAATGGATTATGAAATTTATATACAATTGCCATGAGATTAAAGTTAACTAACAGAAAAGAATAAAATTCTCTAAAAAAAATAGTAATCTACGTATTTATAACTTAATTGTATGACAAAATAAAAACTTGTTTGAAATTCGCAATCTATTAAATAACGAAATTTTAAAAATTATCCACTCGATTAAAATTCAATCTACACGGAAAAATCACCAACTGCCAAAAAAATTATTCTGAAACTTCAGATACATGATACCAAATGAAATCGAAGAAGCTTTCAAATATGATAAAACTCGCTTCCCAGCTATGTTAAAAAATGAAAATTTTACGTAAAACTGTTTGAGAGGCTATTTTAAGAGTAAAAGAACTGTGTCACGGCATATTGAAATTTCGAAGTAACATATTTATAACCTTCGTAACCTATTGTACGTGACTTGAAACTAAGAGTGTAGATTGTCAGTAGTTTGGGAGGTTGCCAGTGAACAGCAGTGATAGAGCCGATAACGGTCCAGGTCATTGAAAGGGCATGTAAAATCAATACGCTTAATTTTTACTCTAGTACACACAAATTGGAAGGATACCTGGGTAATTAAAACCAATTAAAATTTATGAGCGCAAAACAAGATAATATTGTGTGTGTTGAAGTTGCATTTGAGATTCAAAAATCTTTTAGTGATCTGCCTTAGAGATAATCGGATTGCATATTGCTAGAGATAAATAAATGAAATGAATATTGTTAGCTACCTTAAATGAAATACAATAACAAAACAAACAACAAATATTAAATATTACAACAATTAAATATTATAACTCTCCTTTAAACAATATTGTTTTAAAGCAGAATTATAATAGTTAATATATAATTTTTTTTTGTATAAATAATATAATTTTTATTTTGGATTGAAATAAAATGTATAGGTCTACATTAAAATTACTATAATGTATTTATATCACAAGTCTTCATTAAATAGTTTTATTTACTTAGTGATATGCCTTAGAAATAATAGGATTGCATATTGCGAAATAAATGAAATGAATGTTATTAGCTACCTTAAATGAAATGCAATAATAAAAAAATTTTTTAGCTCAGTGCCATAATATTTAATATATAATTTTTGTATAAATAATTAATATATTTTTATTTTGGATTTAAATAAAAATTATGGTTTACATTAAAATTACTATAATATGTTTATATCCTAAGTTTTATTTATTTAATGATACTATGCTTTAGAGATAATAAGATTGCATATTGTGAGAGATAAATAAGTGAAATGAATATTGTTAGCTGCCTTAAATGAAATACAAAATAAAATAACTGTTTTAATGCAGAGTTATAATATTAAATATATATTTTTTTGTTTAAATAATATTTTTTATTTTGGATTGAAATAAAAATTATGGTTTAAAATTGCTGTAATGTGTTTAGATCTTGAGTCTTCCTTAATTAGTTTTATTTACTTAGTGATATGCCTTAAAGATAATAGGATTGCATATTGCGAGAGATAAACAAATGAAATAAATATTGTTAAATTCCTTAAATGAAATTTCATAAAATAATTGTTTTAATACAGAGTTATAATATTTAATATATAATTTTTTTGTATAAATAATATATTTTTTTATTTTGGATTGAAATAAAAATTATGGTTTAAAATTACTATAATGTGTTTATATCCTAAGTTTTATTTACATAATGATATGTCTTAGAGATAATCGGATTTCTTATTGCGAGAGATAAATTAAAGAAATGAATATTGTTAAATTCCTTAAATGAAATGCAATAATTAATTTGTTTTAATGCAGAGTTGTAATATTAAATATATAATTTTTTGTTCAAATAACAAATTTTTATTTTGGATTGAAATAAAAATTATGGTTTAAAATTACTATAATGAGTTTATATCTAAAATATTATTATAAGTTTGATTTTAAGTTTTCATAAAATATTTTTATTTAATTGTTTATTTTAAAAATAAATAAATCTTAAGAGATAAAAGTAGCTCAATAAAGTATTACAAAATTTTACCTTGCGTTTTTGTAAAATTTTTAGTAAAAACTGTGAAAGTGATTGGTATTTTTAATACATAAAATGCTAACCCTATAATAAATACTAATCCTACTTACTATTTCAAATGACGTAGAATTTTCCTGTAAACAAATGGATAACACAAATACTTACTATTAGCATAAAGCTTTTACTTAGAAATATGTGATGCATTTTTTATATAATTACATATACAAATATTAAGGACATAAATAATTATAATAGTTTTCAATAAATGGGAATTAAACCTTTTTCAAATGAGATGAAAAGATTGTTTTCGCAACTTCAATAAAAAGTAGGAGAAAAAAATGAAAAGAATTTCGAAACACGAATAATTAAATAGATATTATAAAAATATATAATATCTGAAAGCAAATCTTTTCGAATGTAAACAAATTATTAAGCTAATCAATTGAAGGAAAATATTTCATTTGTTCTAATTAATTAAGTATATAATTGTTTTTAATAAAGAATCATACGCATACGTTTATAGAAAAATAGTTATATCTTCAAAAGGATCAATTAAAATAATTAGTTAATGCTTTCTTATAATTAGATGTATTAATCAAGCAAACATTTTGGTCTTATCTCTGAGTTGCACTAAAAATATTATTCCTTGATACTAATGAAGAATAATAATGATAATTCATGATTTTAAATGGAAAAAAATTAACACTAATGATAATGGATTGTATGAATTCTGAAAGGAGAAGAAAATGTAATTCAAAGAGATTCGTGAATATGAATAAGAATGATTGTGAGATAAAAACTGATCACATCATATCGATGAAATCAATGACTGCTATGCTAAAAAACTGGTATTAAAAAATCTAATTTTCACTATTTAAGCATGAAATATTTTTTTAAGTAAAGAATAAATATATCTATTGGGAATTCAGAACTTAGAGTAAGAAAAATTGTTTTTACAAATTTTCTGCAATCCAGAAAAAAGTAGCTATTAATATTTTCTTTAATGTTGAATGTTTTACATTTCAGATGTTTTATGATTCTCCAAGATTGCAATTGTGATTATTTTTATCTTTGATTTTCTGCCTTTCCACCTGAGTTAGTTTAAACAAATAAAATAAATGGGAAATCTAAAGCTGAAAAACAGGATTTAATATATAAAAGCATAATTTTTAGATTTGGTTAAAATATTGCATGGAAAAATTGTTCAAAATATTATTTAATCTTGATAGTAATTCCTTTTAACGATAAAGGTGTATAACGATAAAGGTGTAAATATTCAAGAAATATATAAATATTTAATTACAAACTAACTCATCTTGCAAATATAATAATTACTATATAATGCATAAATTTAAATACATTTAAATTTGGAGCCTTTTGAAAAACGATTATTATCCAGTAGATATATAGTAGATTTAGCATTAACAAGGGGGATTTATATGCGTCCATTGGAGAGTGCTATCAAGTGCGCCAACGCACTTTATTTTGCCAAACACCTGAGGATTCGATCTTTCACCTATCCTATCAAAATTAAAAAATAAACTTTTGGACTACAGATTTAATGCTTCAGTTCAAAGTATAGACATGGAACTTTTCATCTAATAGACACTTTCATTTGCTTGACTAGACTGTCATTTACTTTTACTAGCTTTAGTTACTACTTCATTAGTTTCATATACTAAACACAACGGCTTTCTGTTTGCTGGATTTCGAGTTGAGTTTTCTAATTTCCAAAAATTAAATTGTTAACAAAAAAAACTACTTCAGACTACGATACTATGAAATTTAAAAGAAACGATTTTAAAAATGATGGAAATTTTTGTGAACATATAATATCTAGAAGTATTTTACTTTATAGAACACATGTTGTTTCTTATCCCACTTGGTCGACAGCAACATCTAGACCAAGTCCATGAAGCCGTGTGTTCTCAAACAATGAAAATCCACTCCAAGACTTGAGTGCAACTGGCTCTTCTGGCAACCAATGCAAGTCAAGATATGGGTAGGAGTGGTTTGAGTCAAGTTATTTCCCTTTCCAAGAATTTCCAAGTTTTAGCCCCTTTCGAGCAAAGGGGCCAAACCTTAAGGCCTGACTCATAACGTTGAGCATGAAGATGACCACTGAGGAGCCTAGCAAGAGCAATCTATTCGGATCTACTACCAGCCCCAATCAAAGCAGCACCAAGACGGTTACAATCATACCACTCACGTCGTACGGAAATCTTTCTCCAAGAGGAGTTAATAACTAATTTGACCCTAGAGGCAAGTTCCGAGAAAGAGAGACAGCCACAATGAGTATAGTTCTTAAGGCTGCCCTCCTTCGCCAGCTCATCTTCAATCTCGTTGCCGTAAGGATCTACATGTGACGGAACTCGCTGAAAATAATATTATTATGATGGGCACTCAGCAACTCAAAAGCTGAGAAATAGTCACCGTCGCTCCAGTACCATGACTCCATCATTCAGTCAGATGCTGAATTGAACTTCGGCTATAGCTCAGAATCCAAATGTCAGTATTGACACCCTCATTCATTAGAATATATAATATCTAGAAGTAATGTTTTCGTAGTATATACTAGAAAAATAAAAAATAAAAAATTTTAAACGCTTTTTTTAATTTTTTAATGAAATTAATGTTAATCTTAATTAAAATTTGTAAAAAGAACCATTGATAATCATCAGTAAAAAATTGATTTGCAGTTTCAGATGTGTTTTGTTTAAACTGTTTCACGAAATTATATAAATAGGTCTATCAACAATTGAAAGAAAAAGAAGTGCAAGAGGAATTTTTGAAATAGTTTGTAATTTTTTTACTGTGCCAGACATCAGGAAAGAAATGAAGAATGATGATTATTTTTATGACTTTCCCAGAGAAAGGTTTATGGAAAATGAAACAATGAAAATTTTAATAAATGTTTAGCAGTGCAAATTCTAAAAATGAAAATTTATTTTCATAAAATGGAGGATAAAATTTTTATTTATAAACATTATTTAAAAAAATCTGGTTATCGTGCAAATTCAAAAGATGAAATTTTTAAAGTATAATTTAAGATTGTATATATATTTTTACTTCGAATTTTAAAGTTTTGAAATAAAAGTATTTGTGATGTTTATATATCATAATAATTTTCATGAAAACATATGTATTAAATGCAGTTGGTGGAAAAATGAAATTTGCCTCAATTCAAAATAAAAAAACATCACTTTAAAGCTCCCAATTTTAAATGATGGTTAAAAATACATAAGAAATCGAGCAGAATTAAATAAGCAATATAAATGCAAGATGATTTACATAATTATCTGGATTTCATATTTTTTTTCGTAGAGAGTGTATTTTTATCCCCAAATTAGAGGCAAAAATTTCTGATTTGCTTGCATTTCAAAACTAAAATTTTAATTTTGAAACGCTGCTCAACTTTATTAAGCCCAATGCGAACCATCTGGTGTTAAAGACCATACATATTAAACAAAAAAATAATTGCAGCACAGAAATATGCAGAGTAGTCAGTTGATTTAAGGAAAGAATTTCAAATTTCGTTTTTGTGTCTCACTAAATAAATTAATAGATTATTCGTAATTCAATCTTTTTTTTTTAGTTATAATTTAATTGCGTTCTGACAGTACAATTGAAAACAATTGAAATGTATGCTATTTCTAGAAAATATCATTTGTGAATGTATTTTCATAAATACTATAATCCCTTCTTAAGCTCTTTCAAATATGTTAATTTATGCTAATAATCCCTTTGTTTCATTGTCGTAGTAAGAAAAAAAGAAACACAAACTTGTTATGCGTTGTTATCTTAGAAATAGAAGAAATCTAAATTTTTAATTGTGGATGAGGTTTAGATATCTTACATATTCTAATTTCCAATAAAAAAATATTTAAAAAAATCAAAAGTAGAGAAGGAATTTTAATCAGACTGAGAGTTTTCCAAAATGATTATTAATTCAAACAAAATTAGCTGTAGCTCTTTCACAGATAAAAGGATTAAATGTTTAGAATATGCTTGAACGAAAACATTTGAATGAACTAGTAAGTAATTACAAGGTCTTTAATATAAATTATAAGTTTTTTCTTTTTTACGTTTACGATTAAAAATTTTTTTTTGAGAGGCCACTTTCAATGTTTCTAAATAACAATATATATTTTAATATGTAACATACATAATATTTTATTTGACATTTGTTATTAATTTCCTATGTAACAGATGATTTTCTATTATTCCCATGATTCCTATTATAAGCATATATCAAGAGTTTATGCGACAATTATTACAACAGCATAATAAAAATGGGATAAGTATTGTTATACATGAAACTGAAAATAATAAATAATATTGAATTCTAATTTAATAAGAATTTTAAATTATCAAATTAAATAAATAGTTTGATAATTAATTTGGTAAATAATTGGTGTTTAGTTTATGGAAACTAAATTATTTTAAAGTTTTTTTTTTTTTTTTTTTTTTTTTTCAATGGCAGATTTTGAACAGTTACAGCGAAAAAAAAAAAAGAACAATGAAAAAAAAACAGATAATACATCAAAACATGCCGAAACAGAGTTCATTAATCTAACAATAATGCCAAGTTGTTGATCTTTCAGCCACTAAAAAGTGTTACAAGATGCACCACGGGGGAGGTAGATCTTCTGCGCACCCAATTTCATGAAGCTGGCAAACACTTAGACAGCTTGGTCTTCGATGCCTTAAGGCAAGCGCTGCACAGACATTACTCACTTTGCATTACCCAAGGGGCGCGTGTAACTTGAAGATAAGCCACTGACGCGGAGTAACAATGCCCCCGCAACGCTCTACGAGAGTATGAGACGGGGACCTATGGTTTAAAGTGGATTCGAACCACTACAAACACCCATGGGCAAGCCGGGATTTGAACCCGATACCTCTGGCACCGAGCGCCAGAGCGCTAGCCACTCAGCCATCAGGCCATCATTTGAAAGCTACATTAAATATATTATATTTCTTATTTCTTAATATTTTTGTTTTCTTAATTATATTTACAATTCGTACATTGATAGAATAATATAATGTTCTTTTACATATATACATTCAGAATTTTGTTTAGATTTTATCGAAAATAAAACCAGATAAACATTATATTCTTTTATCCTCAAGCAGTAACTATTAGAATATTTGTGGAGTCATGACGAGATATTTTTAAAATGATACTAATGCAATAAATAATTAGTTTATTTGAAAGTTTTTTTTTCTTATTTCAGTTTAAAAGAAAATTTATTTTAGTTTATAAAATTTAACTTACAACAAATTTTTTATACATGATAGTAATATGCACATTCGATGCAACAATAAATTAATAATCGATGCAACAATAAATTAATAAATAAAAAAATGCAACAATAAATTAATATTTGTAGAATTAATAAATAAAGGAATATTGCCAGTTTGATAATAATATTAACAGAAATATCCATACTGTAAATTTATTTGTCAATGTGTTTCTTTATATATAATTCATAAAATGAATATCATAGTTGAAAATAACAATAAATACTCATAAAATTTCGTGAATCTCGATCAAAATTGTTACGAAAAGCCATATTAACTCGTTAACTATCAACATCATGTGCTTTAACATAAATGGGCACAGAAAACTATAATAGTAAAAGTAAATTATTCAGTAAACACACAAAAACTTCGTCAATAACAATTAACTTCATTCTTATTTTGGAGTTGTATTAAATGGAACATAAGATGTGGAGGTAAATAAAAGACGAGGAAAGTTAATAACAAAGAGCTGTTTATACTTTTCATCTCTTTCTTACTAGGCCCCTCATTCTTTGTTTAACTCCCCCCCCCCCAATGTTCTAACTAATTCCCCTTCGAAATAAGAAATAAGCAAAATTTTATGGAATTTTTTTCTTAATTGCTAGAAGTCATGTAATAACATTGAAAAATGAATCGTTCTGTTTTTAAAAAAGATATTATACTTCATTAAATATTTCATTTCATGTTCAAATAGATTATTCAGTTATTGTCCTAGGGAAACAAATAAAATGTATAGATAACTAATCTAATTTTTTTATATTGAATTTGCTTTCATTATTTTATTTGACATATCCATTAAACTAACTAAATGAGCATAAAAATATGTCTTAAAAATAAACTACTAAAAGATATTTAAAAAAAGTTTTCATAATAAGAGCTTCGTATTCTTTTTTTTAAAAAGGAATGAAATATACAGGAAAAAAAAAAAACCAACAGAAATATTTCTCTCTATTTTTATATTTATTTTACAGCCAATTTAATTTTATTTTATCTGCTAAATTAAATTACATATAAATACCTTTAGCTGCTAAATTAAATTATATATATAATTCTCAAAGAAATTTAAATGCTAATTAATGAGTGGCATAATTATAATTATCCTCATTAAAATCAATTATTACAATAAATTATTATGAATTAATAATTATCATCACCAAAATCAATTACAATAAATTATTATGAATTAATAATTATGATAATCACAATCAATTATTACAATTCTAATTACTTCTTATGTCTCTCCATTACAGAAATTATTTTCAAAGGTCTTTTTTTTTTTCTTGTTTAAGCGATTTAATTTTAATTTATCATAAATTTGTTTATCAAAATTATCGTCCATTTTTATTTAGACATTAATAGCTTAATGGCTCTTTATAATTGAATCTGTCACAAAATTATTGCACGTTTTCTTTATTCTTAGATGAAATTAAAACTCATTTGAATAAGAATAACATATAAGAGTATTTTTATCTTTCTAAAAATAATATAACTTTCATGCAAGTATTTAAAAAATTATTAAACGAAATATTTAATTTCCGATATAAAATATTGTGTTATGATATACTATTCTGAGATATAAATAATATTGACATTGTGTAAATAAAAAATATAGACATTGTGTTAAAAAGAAATATAGACATTGTGTATATATAAAATATGACATTGATATGAATCATTCTATTTTGCTTAAAGCATCTGATTTCTGAAAGAATAAATGTAGAAAAATATAAATTTTGATAGGTAAATTTGAGGAATGCAATATATCCATTGGAATGTACAATAAGTTGCAGTTCTAATCGAATGATATAAGCCTTTTTCTCTTTTATTTTTTGAAGGTTTTATACATAATTTTTTTTTTTGTTTAGATTCTTTTCCAAAATCTTTTTCTGGTAGAACAACGTGAAATCAAAAATATTAAAATCTGATAAAAGATGTGAGAAAAGGAAAAAATGCTCTTTTTTTATAAACTAGCTGAAATGCTTTTATACAATAGAATAGTTTAGGAATGTATAATGAAGGCCAACGTATTCAATGCAGTCTTGTAATTTACATATTAATGTACTATTTTAGATAATTTCGATTATCCTGATTAATTAGAATGATTAATAGCACACTTTTAAAATATTTATTTTTGAAATAAATGAAGTTTCCGTCTAAATTTATGCCAAAACTTTTATGACACATTTACTGAAAAAATACATTATAAAAATGCTTTCATTAGAAGAATTAATGACGAAAAAATAACACATAAAATTCTACAATAAATGAATTGATTAATAAGATTATTTTTACTATTTATACAGTACAGATACTTATTCATTAGCTCATGAATCATTAATTTATGCTTAAATAATACAATTTAACATTTTCATTACAAAAAATCAAACATAAAAAAGTTTTGATGGTTTTAAAATACATAATGTTTGAGAGTAAAAAATATTTTTTCACTTTATGTAACAAGCAACTAAGTTAACGAAATTCAGGTATGTATATTTTAAATGGTTACCAATCTATGTGTTGTTTTTCATTGATATTTATAGTCAGAAGTCTAAATCGATGAATTTTTACAAAAGAAAACATATTATGATTAAACTAGTATTTAAAAACATATTATAATTAAACAAATATAAATAGATTTTTCTTTTCACTGAAGTCGAATAATTATAATAATATGTGTGAGCGTTACTGAAAGCCTTTTTAATGAGCATAGAAAAATGAAATTTCAATAATTTTACTGTTAATTTTAATGAAATTGGAAAAAAATTATAATACCGGCGCAAAATAATATATTTTATTATACACATATAATAATATAATTACAAAAGTAGTAATATAAAAAAAATCACTATATTATCATCACTATATCACTGAAATTATGTTAATACTATGTTAAAACATGAATATATTAATGTACTACCCCTATAACAGCTTGCGAAAAATACAACTACTATTAGCTAAAAGTAAATTTTTATGGAGATTCATGAAATTTCATTACAATATTTTTTAAATTCATTAGGTATATATATATATACAAATTACTGTAAGGTAAACTTTCAGCTAAAAGAGGAGTAGTAAATCTTATACAAAATTTTTTTTATAATGTTAAAAATGATTTTATTTATATTTTTATATAAAAAATTACAGATTAATTATAAAAATATGACTTTCATTTAAAACAAAGAAATAGTTAAAATCATAAATAATATATTCTACTTTAAACATCGTTTGATGCCAAATTTTTAATTTTTAATTTTTCTCGTATCTTTTCTTGCATTTTTTTATGTCAATCCAATTGATCTATCTATCTCTCGACGAACATTCACAACAGCTTTCTTCAGAATCAAACCTTGTTACTCGTGAATTGTATTAGCATTATTAGCTTATTATATGGAAATTATTTTCTTGAACAATTAATATTTCATTTTTTTAAAAATTCGCAATTAGTGGAATTGAAATACAACCATTAGAACCGACCAACCGAACCCATCCACCAAAGAGAACCAACCCACCAAAACAAAATACAAACAACCATTTTCATAGGTCGGGAAGTATTCATAAGTTAAACTTTGTCACAAAAAATACGGAAACGAAAGTTATCATTGATTTAAAAGTTTTCAATTTGTAAAGCAGCTGGAAACATTTTGGTAGGAAAACAGACATATAAACCTTCAAAACATAAGGACTATGCAAATTTCAACTGTGACACCAGCAAACTTTCGGGAATGATTCAAATTTCATATATGCAAAGCAACAGACGACGTGGCAACGTCTGCAACAATCAGGAAATTTGTACCAAAATAGTTCTTGTTTTGAAACATTCAGCAGCATGCCAGGGAGAATATCAATCTGGAACACTTCTCCTAGGTTATTTTCGATTCGGAATGACGACTGTATACCAGGACGATTTTCAAATCTCGAAGCATCAACTATACGTCAGAATAGGTTTTAATTTTCGGAAGATCAATTATATTTATAGAGTGGATTTTCCAACTTTCTGTATCAAGTTGATTCAAGGATAACTACTTCAAAACAAATCAGCACTCCAAGTCAAGTGACCTCATCCACGTCAAATCCCCATTTATATGGGAGGTTGATTTTGGTGTCTAGGGAAATTTAATAAGAAAAAAAGCTGTTAGTATTTCCTTTTATTTAATACACAATCTCTATTTACATATTTATAAAAGGTTTATTAAAATAAACATCGTAATAAGCTATCTGCCACTTCTTCTTTTTCCTTCTCTACCCCGACTTCAGACCAAGAGGACACATATATAATATTTTTCGAAAAAAATCGCAATGTTATCTTTTAATCAACCTATTTTGCAAAACTAATTATCGATAATACATCCAGAATTTAATATTTCTCACAATATAAAATTTCAAGTCTAGGCATTTAGGTGTTTTTAAATAAAAATGCAAAAATTGTTGCCTGATATACGGACTCGCTTCGCTCTCTCTAAAGATATTACTAAAATTTGTATACTTTTTAAAAGAATAATTACGTATTAAAAATTAATCTGCACTCAGTGCGCTTATAGCTGCTGTATAAATATGTAACAATGTAATATATAAATTTACGTATTAAAAACTTTGTGTAATCGAAAAATATTTATAAGAAATATTTTTATTTATTTTTATATTAAGAAATATTTTAAACAATTCTTCACCAAGTACTTATTTTTCTAATTTTAATTGAAATTAGAAAAATTATGATAAATATTTAAATTTCAAAGAAAAATATGCTCCATTGTTAAATCAATACAAACCATTATTTAATAAACATTTTAATAAAATAATTGGAATATTTATCATAATTATTTATTACAAATACGTTTAACATATCTTTTAAAAATATAAATCATTAACCCTTATTATTTTACCATATTTTGATCCTATGTGCCATATTTTTTATTTACCACAAAATAACAGAACGAAAACACTATAGATTAATTACTTGCGCTATAAAAGTCTATTCAATTTTGTAGTACTAACACTTGTCGTAAATCGAAAGAGGAATTCTTTTCAACAAAGAAAAGACAGATAGATCGGATATTGAAATTCCCCCTCAAGAGTTATAAAACTCATCCAAGTTTATGCAGACATGCTTACTTCCTCTCCAAATCTCCAGCCTACACTTGTTTCTAACGACAATACAACAGAATCTGAAGTAATGATATTGTAAGGATGAAACTTTTCCAGATAAAAGAAAATTCTGAACCATTTTCAGTGCTTGGCGAAAAAAAGCATTGAATACAAAATCGATATATCGCCTATAGCTATTGTGCGAAACTGATTGAGAAACTTCTTTTGAAGATCCTATGAAATCTGGAAAGAAAGATACTTGCAGAAGTATTTTGTATGATGGTGCATAAAACATTGCTGGCGAGGAGGATAAAAGCAAAGTAGGTTATGTCAGTCATCTTATAGAAATGTGAAATTGATAAAGTTAGTCTTTTCGTCCTATATACAAGATGCTTATCCTAGATGCTATAGATTCTATATATTTTGCAGTCATTTAAAATATTGTTCTATTAAAATAGCTTCTAAAAATTATGTAATAGATTTTTGTAATGCTTGAAAAAACTGATATATTTTTTTTTCAATTTGGATATTTAATTTAGTAAAATTTCTTGTGAGAAAACTCCGATTTGAGTGAATAAAAATTATTTTTGAAAAAAATATAATTACAAGTAGCTGTAATTTTTACTAAGCAAAATATTTGTCGTGAATAATTTCTTTAATTAATTAATAATTTAATTAATTTAAGTAATAATTTTATAATTTGAAATATTTCATGTTGAATTTTATTTTTATAATGTATAATTCAAATATGCATTTTTGCAGTAAAAGTTGCTTGCGTAATGAATTGACTTTCACGTTCAGATGAACTGTATATGTCTTGTAGTATAATACTTATATCACGTATATTTTGACTATTTGTTTTTTACTTGTGAAACAAGACGCGTAGCAAAACAGGCTTCACCAGAAGAGGGAAAAATCTGAAAGAGACAATTACATTGAAGAAGTTTTAAAATTGTTTCGTCTTTGGGGTAAACTGAATAAAATAATGAGCATTCTTCCAACGCAACCATTATTATTCGTTAATTATTATTAACCATTCATTATTATTATTCTCCGAAAGCAATTGCGTTCAAAAAGTCGCAGAAAATGGTAAATTTAACTAAAATATCCTTTTTTAGTAAATCATTTTTTCCTTTCGTGCTTTTCAACAATATGCCTCAAAATATTTTTAAATGTTTACATTTTATTTAAAATATGATCATCCACTGAGTGTATTTAACTTACCACATCTCTCAGTCTATCTTATCTTGGCCTATGTAGCCCCTACCATTAAAGTGAATGTGGTAAATATGTATAATTTTTTATTTAAATATGAATTTAAGTTAAGTTTCTAATTAAAAATATTTTTACTCATTTTCTTTAGATAAAAGTTAATTCATGTTAAATAAATTAAACAAAAACTTTTGATTACCATAAACTTTAATTATAATGCACTTCAAAATTACTGATAAAATTTATGCTAGATAGGGAAAAAAATTTATCTAAAGATACAAAGTCTAAGAATAAAGATCTTGATTCCTTTCTCAGCAGTATATTTATACGATATTTTTCTTTTGTCTATTGCCAAGCAAGTTAAAACCCAATATTTCTTACCAACCCAGAGAAGATATTCTGATTGTACATCAGATATATGATATAGCGATATGCAATTTGCATATTTAATGATGAAAAGAAATAGGGGGGTATCTAGAGAGAATTCTTAAGTGGTGTGGGGTACAAAGGCAAAAAGTTCAAAATCAATAGTATAGGGAGTTGGTATAGAGGACAATTTCTGTTTATTCCATTCAATTCTTTGCTTTTCAAAGTCGTATAGGAAATTTTACTGACTGATAAGATTTTAAGATAAAATACCGGATAGCCAGCAGATTTATTTTGGCTCATGGGTCAAATGCAGAAAAATGTTTTTGGTAAAATAATATTTCCTACCAAACTAACTTTGAAATAATTTTTTTTTAATAATTGGATCAGGGGTGGCAGCCCGCGGTCTGCATATTGTCCGCTTTGACCATTTTTCCTGTTTGTGAGAGTTATCACACTTTTACAAAATATATTTACTTTATAATATATTTGTAAAAGTGTAGTAGTGTTGCAGCATATTTTCTAAAAGTAATGTAGTGTAGTATATTTTGTAAAAGTAATGTAGTGTTGCATATTTTGTAAAAGTAAAGTAGTGTAGTATATATTATATAACAGTAAAGTAGTGAAACCCAATGTATTAAAAAAATACATTATTTGTGCATTCATATATTAAAAAAATAACTGATGAAATTATGAGAAAAATTAACTTTGATTTAAAATAATATTCTTGCACAAACAAATATCGCACTAGTAAAAAAAATATATTCTTTAATAATTTCCTTCTTTTTTTATTTGATTTATATTTATATATTTTTTATATTTCGTTTTTAGTATTATATATTTCTTTGCAATGTGAGTTTAGTATCATTTTTTATTATACTATTTATGTTTACATGCAAGTATAATACTAAACACAATAATAACAAGCCATTATGTTTCAATTTTTCACTCAAAAATATCTATAGTGGGTCTAAATCTAATATGGAAATATATAATTTTACATGCTGTCCGATGAAAACTCTCGGACAGCATGTAAATTTGACATTGACAGCATTTTCCGCGGAGTTTGAATTTCCAAAGTGGCCCGCAAGATCATTTGGGTTGGCCAACCCTGAATTAGAAGACCTCCCACTGCGTGTATTTAATTTAAAACAACTACCTACCTCTCGAATTTTATTGATTTTTTATTATTTATTAACTTTTATTATTTTTTAAAATTATATTGAAGTAATATTATTTATTTACATTACAGCAATTTTTTAATTATCATTTTTACCGCTACGATCAAATGAGTTAGCTGCCAGCAGAGGGATATTTGTTAAGAAAATTTCTACCATCAAAGTTAAAAGATTTGAATAGCTCATTTTTAAATTAAGTAACAGAATTCATTATGGAAAAATTATAAATCAATTCTCACATTTTCTGTTTGGGCGTTTCAATGTTTACGTATAAAGTTGTTGTAGATAAATATCAATGTGAAATTTCTTTCTTTGTTAAATGCAAATTATAAGTTAGAAATATCATTTGAAAATATATTTTTTTATTTCTGAATGACAAAGTACATCTTAACATGATATATTTAAATTAGCACTTTATCATTATCAATATTATAGTCTACGTTGTCACTAATGATAACCTTAACATAGTTTTTGTCTTAAAAATATGGAATAAAAAATTTTTATGTTTCCTTAGAGACATAATGACCTACTTTTATTTTCAGTACATCGAAGAAACTGGAACTTTGACACATTTCGTGACTACCATCAAATAATGTTAACTCTTTCCTTAAAATAAATTTTTATTCTATATGTAATGTGCACTTTTCCAAAAATTAACATAATATTAGTTGTTTGTGAAATATTAATGAAATTCAATTTTTATTTCAATGTGAAATTTTTAGGAAATAATATTATTATAAATATTAAAATCTATATACGAACATAAATCTGAAAATTATTAATTTATTTTTTTTTTTTTTTTTTTGTATGGAAAAGATGTTTTATTTTAAATTGAATAAATGCTATATTAAAATTTTGTATAAAAATTCTAAAGAAATTTTTCTAAAAAATTGTTTAATAGTCTTGTCTTACAAGATTGTCATTCATAAAATCTTGTAAACTTTCTAAAATAAATGTTACAATAATTTGTTACATAAAGAAAAAAAGGAAAATATATATATTTTATAATATTTATTTTTTTGTTTTGGTATAGAAAATATGTTGTATTTGAAATTGAATAATAAATTCTTTTAAATTTTAAATAAAAAGTTTAATGAAATGTTTTCAAAATTGCTTAATAGACGGCAATAAAATTTTCTAAACAAACAAAAATAAAGTTAATTCACGCCCTACACCTCCTCGATTTTCTATTTGTTTATTTTCTTTAAAAAAAAATTCATAAAACTATTAAAATTTTGTTACATAAAGAAATAAAGGATATATTTATATTTATAATATTTATTATTTTTTTATATGAAAAAAAGTTGTATTTTAAATTGAATGAATGAATTCTTTTAATTTTTTTTAACATTTTTCTTAAAATTGTTTAATAGTCACTAATAGATTCTTATAAAAACACAAAAAGGTAATTCATACCCTACACTCTCTATTTTCTGTTTTGTTTACGTTCTTCAGGAAAATACATAAAATTATTAAAATCTTGTTACATAAGGATAAAAGGAAAATATTAAGTTTATAATATTTTTTTTGTATAAAAAAATATGTTTCGTTCTTCAGAAAAATTCATAAAACTATTAAAATTTTACATAAATGAAAAAGGGAGATATTATATTTGAACTAAGAACATTGAAAAAAAATTACAAGAAATTACTCGTTATAAAAATCAGTAGCATATAAAAAGTTCTTATATTTATTTCTGAGAGATCAATTGAGCCATTAATTAAAAGGTTTTCAATAAATTTTTGTCTTTATAAACAAGAATTAAGCATTTAATAACAATTTTTCTTAATAGTCACCAATAAAATCTTATAAACAAACAAAAATAAAGATAATTCACCCCGTACCCTTTCACTATTTTTCTATTTTATTTTACGTTCTTCAGAAAAATGTACAAAACTATTAAAATTTTGTTATATAAAGAAAAAAAGAAAATATTATACATTATGTATTTGAAATAAGAACATTCAAACAGATTGCATGAAGTAACTCGTTATAGAAATCAGTAGCATATAAAACGTGCTTATAGTTATTTTCTAAAGTTCAATTAAAATGTTTTTAATAAATTTTTGTCTCTGTAAACAAGAATTAAGCATTTAATACGGAATTTACTCAGTAGTCACCAATAAAATCTTAACCATCATCATTGCCGCAACAGCTCGTTGTTGGCCAAGGTACTTTCTGGTAAAGGTGGTCTACCTTCTGATAGATTTCGATAAGAGAGATGCTTTTCATTTTACGGGCAGGGTTGTCAGCTCTAGGCCCAACGCTCTACAGTCATATGAGACCGGGACCTACTGTTTAAAGTGGATTCCAAACCACTACAAACACCCATGCACCGACGGAACTCGAACCTGAAACCTGTGTTACCAAGAACTAGAGCGGTAGCCACTCGGCCATTCAGGCCTAAAATCTTAATACAAACAAAAATAAAGACCATTCACGCAGTACACTTCCCCTACATTTTTCTATTTTGTTTATGTTCTTCAGAAAAATTTATAAGGCTATTAAAATTTTGTTACATTAAGTAAAAAGGAAAATTTTATATTTAAAATAAAAACATTCAAATAGATTGCATGAAATAACTCGTTATAGAAATCAAGTAACATATACTGTAGTAAAACGTGCTTATAGTTATTTTTCAGAGATCAATTAATTCATTCATTAAAATGTTTTCAATAAATTTTGTCTTTGTAAACAAGAGTTAAACATTTAATACCAAAAACGAATTTTTATTTAACAGCTGTTTTCATGGATATCACTCTAAAAATACATCGCGTGTTATCGCTTGAAACCATAAAAAAAAAAATGTCTTCAACGCTTTCGAGCATTTAATAAAAATTTTCTTTTTATATCTCCTCGATCGTAATTGTAAAAGATGAATGAAAGGAGAAAAATACTTCTTCGATAAAAGATGAGGTAAGTCTGAATTCTTTCATTAAACATAACCTTAAAAGCAGTTTATGACATTTTTTTTTTATTTTGAAAAAGGTAAAAATGGTATTTAATACTCTCTTTCATTAAATTCAATTTTAGTTCATATCAACAAAAAGCTTTTCTGTGTTTCTCCTTAAAAGTATGAGTTAAAATTTTTAGTTTTAACAATGCACATTTTTTGATGTAGTAACTTTGCTTAAGTGATACTTTTTTTTAAGTTGATACTTGATTGAATTTTCAGACAAATAAGTCCAGTTAGTTTAGATTTTTATAACATATAAATTCAAAATTTTATGAAATACTTTAAGATGGTTAATACAAATATAAATATTGAAAAACTTTCAACACTTCGAATTATACAGAAAAATATTCTTGCAAATTAAAGAAGCATAAAACAGTCTATATTAATTTTTAAAAGAAACAAGCATTTATTAAAGCGTATTATAAGAATTATACCGGTCTGAACAACTACCTTGAATTAATATTCTCTTTTAATTAAAACTAATGCCGTGTGGTTATATAAAAAAATTATGTTAAAATAGTTATTGGACGGCATGAATTTTAGACTTTGGTAGGTTATCAGGATAGACTTTATATTAGAAATTTAATTAGCTAGAAGTGAAATGTAACAACATGCTAACATAGATTTAACGTTAGAATACGAAGAAAAATGGATTGAAAAAATGTTGAATGTTATAAACATATACATATCTGTATATAGATTGCAATATTTATGCATCACACAAAGATTTGGTCATTTTAATTCATATAAAAAATAGTTATTGACAGTCATTTAAATCTGCAACAAAAATAATACTTTTCTTTTTATTTTTAGTAAATTTAAAGTCTTTTACTAAAAGTTCTTTTTTTTTTTCTAATGCTGCTGGCAAATAGACCGCGATCTTTCGCCATAAGGGCTGCACCGATATTACTCACTTTGCATTAACCGGGGGGCGCGTGTAACTTGATGGTAAGCCACGGAGTAACAATACCCCCGCAGCGCTCTACGATCCTGTTAGGACCGGGACCTACGGCTTAAAGTGGATTCCGAGCCACTACGACACCCATGGGCAAAGCCGGGATATGAACCCGATACCTGTGGTACCGAACGCCAGAGCGCTAGTCATTCGGCCATCACGCCCCCTAAAAAGTTCTTTAATAGTATAAATATTTTGCAATCTTGGAGAAAATTAATTTGCATTATATATTTTAAATAATTTCCATAACGGAACAGATGCTGTTAATTCTGCATTTATTATATTTTCGATGGAATATTACTATAACATATTGTCTTAGTAGGCAATTTCTATAAATTAAAATTTTTAATGTTCAATCCATCTAGTGTTTCCAACTCTTTAAAGTGTCTATTTAAAATAATTTTAAATCATATATTTAAAGTCTTCAAATGTCTTTGAATTTAAAAAAATAATTTTAAATAAATTTAACATGAACTAAGGTAGTTATTTTGTGATTTGAAAAAAAACATTGATCGCAGTTTTTGTTTAACAATTCATAAATGTATGTGGTTTGAAATTGGTTTCATTTAATCTGAATCAAAGCTTTGTTATTAGTAAAGTCTGTATGAACAGAGAGAATGTCAGCTAAATTCATTTTTATGAGCTACAAACAGTCTCATTCAGCTTCGTATATTTTTTATTTGTCAAAACTGTTTTTTAATTTGTTACATTTATACAATGTATAAATAAATTCTGGAGGAATTTTGCAACTTCGGCAAAGTATTTAAGATGAATTCAATCGAGATAGATTTATATTTCGACATAAAACAACAACTGGGATGGAAAAAGATTTGTATTTTATTTTGATATGTGAATTATGCACATAACAGCAAAACCAGTTGCCATGTTGAAAAGTCTTAGTGAAAGAAACAGTATCGTGTTGCATTTGATTTTGTTAGCAAGATATACATATATTTCTATCAGATATCTGTTTTCTATTACTAGATTATCAGGCTAGATACAGGAAAATATAGCAAGGTCACCTGAAATATTCATGTAAGTATATCTACAAATTGAAAGGATATGCGGATATAAGATAAATTACACGATTTATGCAAACTAACAAATAAAATTAAATAAAAGCTTATTAACAATAAAAATATTATTACTGATTTATTAAATATTTATATCACATCGATATTTTCGATATTTCGATATTTCTTTTTCTGAAATAAAGGATTGTTCTTGTTAAAAAAAAACTAAAATTTTATAATTTTTCTCATTTCATCATAATTTAAGAGTATTGAAACAAGACGTTATTTTTTAACATAAAAATTTTGTAATAGTGGAATTTACTGTTTCATCACTTTAGTAAAATGAACACCATAACATTACAGTTATGGTGTTTTATTTGCATAATAAAATCGTATGCTAAGTCCGCAAAGCTCAGCCGGTAGAAAGTTAATTTTTAACCTAACTGTATACACTCAAGAGTCAAAACATTACGACTACCCCTACATTTTTGCAATGAACTCGCCTGGATGACGTGGAAGGCACATGATCAGGTGGAAGTGGTACTTAACTGCTGCTGGAGAGTCTGAAGAATCATTCTTTCACTTACTTCTGTGTGTGATGGGAAAGGCTGCGGATCTAAGCGACTTTGATAGAGAGGGCAGATTGTAGTGGCTCGAAGGCTCGGAACAAGTATTTCGAAAATCTACAGTTGTTAGTACTTATGCAAAGTGACGGTGAAACCAGCAGTAGACGACATGGTGTTGGACGTCCACACGCTATCAAAGAAAAAAGGTCGTTGGAGCAAAACCGGAGCCAGACAGTGGCTCAGCTGACAGCCCAATACAATGCAGGGCCAAGTAGAATAGTATCAGAGCACACTGTTCAGCGGACACTGTTGGATACATGGCCACTGTTGGATACATGGATACTTACATGGCCTCTGTTTTCCAGCTTGAAATGGAATGGTCCAACAGGACAACGCCCCTTGTCACAAGGCTAAAATTGTGTTGGAGTGGTTCCAGGAACATGATGCTGAATTCAGTTAATGTCCTGGCCGCCTAACTCACCGGATCCCAATCAGATAGAACACATTTGGGATGTCCTGGGACGGCAGCTCAGAGTTCAAAGACCACCAATTCGCAATATCTCAGTTTGCGTGACCGTTGCTTAAACATCTGGTACAATCTGTCTCCGGCCATCTACCAAGGACTTGTGGCCTCCATGCCAAGGCGGGTTGAAGCTGTGTTGCTCGCCAAGGGGGCCAACTCGTTATTGACAGGTGGTCATAATGTTTTGGCTCTTGAGTGTAGATTTCGAATTTCTGCTCCGGCGAAATTCATGTTTATGAATTGCTAGAAAACATTTTTGGGGTCAAATGGACGAGTGTCTGGCTCTCTGGCGCACGATGTCTGTAGGGTTCAGAATTCCCTTTAAACCAGAGGACCCGGCTAATATGACATAGAGCATTGAGCGTAGGGCTGACAACCGCATCCCATAAAAAAAGAAAACAAATCTTGTGTCTAGAAATATGCCAGTAGGCTGACGACCTTGTTCCACCATATCTTTGTTACGCCAATGAAGAAGATGAAAACTGTATGCAATATCTACGACAGCAAAAATATAACTAATTTTAAAATGCATGAATAACTATTTTTTTGTGTTGATTGTCTTCGTTATTCCATTTTGATTTGGTTTGGTTTGTTGCTCTATTGTCATTTTGTGCACACTTTAAGTTAATTAGCCCAGGATCTGCAGTTTAGCTTGGATTCCGAACCACTAACAAACACTTAGCCTACGGTACCAAAGGCCAGAGCGCTAGCTAATTGGCCATCAGCAGCATTCGGTTTTGATTTATAATTGTATATTGTAGTTTAAGTTCCTCATTTTGTTGTTTTTCTCCATGATCAATTGTTACTATAACAACTCATAGGCAGCAGCATATTAAGCATTAAACAGGATGCTCCACGGTTGTCGGTTACACTTGCATCTATAATGCGCCATTATAATTTTGTGAAAATGCCTCCAGAAATAGCATTTCAGTGGTTCTCAATTATCTTTTTTTGAGCTTAACAGAATGAATTTTCAGCTAACATATTTATCTAGTTCTTTTCCCAAATATAAAGATATATTTATATTTGGATATTTTAATAATATAAAGATATATTTATTTTTAACTCTACCCACCTGGTTTCGAACCAACCTACGTTAATTGTGGAACCCAGTGCCTTGTTCCCCAGGAAACTCAGAGTTGTTTAATTTCTTTATTTCCTACACAATTATTTTAATAATTTTTCTGAAAAAAGCAATGAAATTAAGTATTATATAATTCTCTAACGATTTAAGTGATGATGATGATTATTGTATGATGAATATTTTCTCAAAGGATGAAACTCTAAAGCATGTTTAACTCATAAAAATTAAAACTACCACATTTGCAACTCAGTTCCATGTAGTATTAAAACTGCACTACTTCCGGAATTTTTCTTTCCCTCACTAAATTTAGTTCCGAAAAGAGAAACCAATGATACTATCTGCAGCCATTAAATTTATAGCCAGTAGTTGGACTTAATTATCTGCATACTCCGCCAAATAGAAAAAAAAAATTCAAGAAAGATATGGTGGCAAGTTTATTTATCTCATAATTTTGAGTGACAATCCATCCTCCTTTAAAAAGAAATAGTTGTCCCATAGGATAAAGCTTATCTGGAATTTTAGAGCTCAAGCTTCCAGCTTAATATCCTATGGAAACATTAACGCTAATCGAGGGGAAAAGGTCACGGCTTCAAAAAAATGAAGACAACGCCGGCCTTTTATGTTTGATGGAAGTAATGGGATGCACGGAAGGAGAAATTGGGGCACTTATGGTAGTTTGAGTTGAATTTTACTTGATAATCTGATTTAAAAATGTCATTAGATTGCTGGTTTTTCAAGTATGAGATTTAATGGTAGATAAACGTGTAGGAGAAATATTTGCATTCAGTTTAGTTTTTTTTTGTTATGTAACAAACTGCTAAAAAGTTTCATTTGCTTTTAAAAAAATTATAATTATTTTTAAATAAATGAAATATTTCATGTTATATTTGCATAATTTAGCGTGAGAATAACAATTTTTAACGACAGTTAAAAACGTTATGATATTTAAGAAATAGTGACAGGATAAAAGAAATGTAGCTTCTATCTAGAGTAGAATATGATAGGTTTGATTTGTCACTCTACAGTCATTTGTACGCACACTTAGGGCTAATTAGACCGGGACCTACAGTTTAACGTGGATACCGAACCCCAAACAAACATGCTTGCCACCACCAGCATTCTAACCTGAAGCCTATGGTGCCAAACGCCAGAGCGCTAGCCAATTGGTCATCAGGCCACCTTCAAATGGAACCAATGACTAGTTCCCGAGGCAGCTGGGGGTTTATAATTTCTTTATTTGATACAAGGGGAATTTCAATAATATTTCTGAAAAAGAAAGCAATAAAATTAAATGTTAGAATAAAGCTAGAAAGAAACAAATGCATCCAAACGAACGATAATTCTCTAATGATTTAGATGATGATGATTAGCTTTGAATGATGAATATTTTCTCAAATGATAAAAAATTTAAAAGTATGTTTAATTCATAAAAAATCAAAACTACCACATTTGCAACTCAGTTCCATTTACCATTGAAACTGCACTACTTCGGAATTTTCTTTCCATCCCCAAATTTAGTTCCGAAAAGGAAGCCAATGATACTATCTGCAGGCCATTAAATTTATAGCCAGTAGTTGGATTTAATTATCTGCATACTCGGCGGAATATAAAAAAAAAAAAAATGAAGAAAGATATGGTGGCAAGTTTATTTATCTATAATTTTGAGTGACAATCCATCCTCTTTAAAAAGAAGTAGTTGTCAGTAGGATAAAGCTTATCTGGAATTTTTAGAGCTCAAGCTACCAGCTTAATATCCCATGGAAACATTAACGCTAATCGAGGGGAAAAGGTCACGGCTTCTAAAAAATGAAGACAACGCCAGGCTTTTATGTTTGATGGAAGTAATGGGATGCACGGAAAGAGAAATTGGGCACTTATGGTAGTTTGAGTTGAATTTTACTTGATAACCTGATTTCAAAATGTCGTTAGATTGCTGGTTTTTTTTCAAGTATGAGATTTAATGGTAGATATACGTGTAGGAGAAAGAATTGCATTCAGTTTAGTTTGTGTTGTATAAAAGACTGGTAAAAATTTAATTTTGTTTTTACAAGATGATAAAAAAGAGTTATGATTATTTATTTTTAAAATAGGTGCAATAATGCATATTAATATAGTTGCGATTAATCTAATGTGAGAATAATAATTTTTAAAGAGCATTTAAAAACATTACCGTATTTAAAAAAATAGTGACAAGTTAAAAATATAGCAAGATAAATGAAATTTAAACTTCTATCTAGAGTAGAATATGATATGATATCCTTTTTTTTTCTCACTTAGTAGACAGCAATATATAGACCAATTCCATGAATCCGTGCAGTCTCATGTAAGGAGGAAAAAGAACGGGCAACTTCTGTTGTGATGGAGCACTCGTAAGTAGAAGTCTGACCTGACTCTGAAGAAGAAGGGCAGTGCCTTCCAGGAGGGCTTTTTGGGAAACTACTCCGCATTTGCGTATCATATGGGTTTGGTTTGTCTCTCTACTGTCCTTTTGTGCACACTTTTGGCTAAACAGACCGGGACCTATAGTTTAATGTGGATATCGAAAGATAAAAAAAACATCCATGCCATCGCCAATATTCGAACCTGAACCTGTGGTACCAAAGGCTAGAGCGGCCATTTGGCCATCAGGAAGCCGTCAATTATGGAAATCAATGCTTTGTTCCCAAGACAACTTGGGGTTTCTAATTTCTTTATTTCATACACGGCTATTTTAATAAGTTTTCTGAAAGAAAGCAATAAAATTAAATGATAAAAAAAAACTAGAAAAGAAAATATGCATCCAAACGAATGCTAATTCTCCAATGATTTAGTGTTGATGATTAGTTTAGAATGATTAATATTTTCTCAAATGAGGAAACTCTAAAGTATTTTCAATTCATAAAAAAATCAAACCTACCACATTTGCAACTCAGTTCCATTTACCATTGAAAACTGCACTACTTCCGGAATTTTCTTTCCATCCCCAAATTTAGTTCCGAAAAGGGGCCAATGATACTATCAGCAGGCCATTAAATTTATAGCCAGTAGTTGGACTTAATTATCTGCATACTCCGCCAAATAGAAAAAAAAATTAAAATGAAAGATATGGTGGCAAGTTTATTTATCTCATAATTTTGAGTGACAATCCATCCTCCTTTAAAAAGAAATAGTTGTCGGTAGGATAAAGCTATCTGGAATTTTTTTGAGCTCAAGCTTCAAGCAATATCCCATGGAAACATTAACGCTAATCGAGGGGAATAGGTCACGGCTTCTAAAAAATGAAGACAACGCCGGGCTTTTATGTTTGATGGAAGTAATGGGATGCACGGAAGGAGAAATTGGGGCACTTATGGTAGTTTGAGTTGAATTTTACTTGATAATCTGATTTCAAAATGTCGTTAGATTGCTGGTTTTGTTTTTTCAAGTATGAGATTTAATGGTAGATATACGTGTAGGAGAAAGATTTGCATTCAGTTAAGTTTTTTTTTATATAACAAATTGGTATAAGTTTATATTTGTTTTTAAAAAGTGAAAAAAATAGTTATGACTATTTCTTTTTTAAATAATGGAATAATTCGTGTTATTATATTTGAAATTAATCTAATGTAGGAATAACAATTTTAAATTTTTTTTTTTTTAAATTTTAACACATTTATAAACATTACGCTATTTAAAAATTAGTAACAAGATAAAATAAATGTAAGCTTCTATATAGAATATGATAAGAAATTATTATTTTTCTTCTTAGCCCACTTGATAGACAGCAACATCTAGACCAAGTCCATTTGGGGCCTGAATGAGTGTGCCTGGCGCTCGATTCCACAGGTTTCATGGGTTTCGAGACCCAGCGGTGGCATGCATGTTTGTAGTGGTTCGGAATCCACTTTATTCGGCCAGTGTCATTATTAGGTCTCATATGACTGTAGAAGCCAGGAGACAAATTAAACTTCTACCAACTGGTGCTCCCTCACAACACAATCTGACTCCTTTCTCTTCAACCATGAGTCCATACGGGTTCGTGGGCTTGATGTAGATGTCTACCAAGTGTGATAAAACACAAACAATTACAGCCGAGTCTAAGAACACTTGTGGTCTCAAGGAAGGAGGGAAAGGATGGGGGGGCAGCTTCTGTTGTGATGGAGCACCAGTAGGCAAGTCTGACTTGTCTCCATAATGTTGAAGAAAGAGGATACTGTCTTCCAGGAAGGACTTTTAGGAGAACTACCCCATTTGCTTATCGTATTGAAGAAAAACATGGAAAAATTCCACTAGGCTATTTGACTAGCGAAGTCAAATGCTGAACATCACAAACACCATCGAGTCTCCTCGCTTTTTGAAACAATATCTATAATAAAGCCACCAGTTGATTGAACTTTTGCCTAACGTTCACCAGGGGCAGCTTTTTGCCATTGAGTCAGAGTCGGGTATAGGTGATTAAAAAATATTTTGATTACTTATTTTCATTTTACACGGGTTATAAAAATATCTGTATAAGTAATCAAACTAACTTTGATACAATTCTTGATTAGATTCTTTATTCAATTAACTTTTTAAATTATAATCAATAAAACTTGATTGGATACAATTCTTTTTTTTTAAAAAGACAAAAATCAATTATTTCTTTCATTGCAAAATGATGTTAATCAATATTCCTCAAGAAATAAATTTCTTTTATTTTTATAATATACATATTAAATTTTTCAAATTGATGGCATGGTATTTTTACTACTAATTTATTATTTATATGCTTTTTTTCATTTTTGTATAGTCAAGACCAATTCATTTTTATCTTAATATCTCACTCTATTCCACATTTTCACTAACTCTTATCCGAGCAATTCAATTTTTTTCGTAATTTTCTAAAGGTAAGAGGAATATTGATTTATTGTGG